>JAQGBM010000964.1:0-11726 GCA_034698405.1 Symphylella vulgaris | reverse complement strand
TGGTATGACCGATTGACCGGTCTGCAAGCTGTTAATAAAAATTTATTGATTGCTGGTTGGAGGAAAAATCACGTGAAGCAAAATAGCAAATACGGTAGCAAATAAAAAATAGTGGTTTGGCTGCAATTTTCATTTTGAAAGAAACACTGATTAAAAGATAAGATACATATAATATACTGGAAGACCAACATGGGCCGATTTTCTCCTCTGGCCCAACCAGCGAGAACCAACCTGATCTTGCAGCCACACAGAAACCAAAATGCTAGAAGGCTTGTATTTGTAAAATGTAATAAGTTAGTTAAATAAATCGGTGACCTTACTGTATTCTGTAAAATACGAGCTAGTTCGTTAATAATTAAATAGCATAATTGCCTTCTTATTATACTTTTACCAAATAGTATTGTAGGTTCAAGTAATGGTAAAGGTAATGGAATAATGGGTGATATTGTAGTAATGGTAATGGTAATGTAACTTAATGGTAAGAAAATTTTTTACAGTAATGGTAATGGTAATGATTACTGAAAATCAATAAATACTGTAATGGTAATGGTAATCATTACTTTTGACGAGACCCATTACGCAACACTGGGACTACATACCGGCATGTTTTCCATTAAAGGGGTATTCCCGAAGCTAATCAATTATTGCTTGGCTGCGATATGGGTAAGCTAAGGCAGGGTTAGATGGGAATTTTTTTCCCCGAACAGTTCCAGAACAGCTAATATTTTTCTATTATTTTAAATACAAAAATTTCAATATCTTAAAAATAAGTCTAATTTTACATTTTTTAAATGTTAGAATGATTGGAAATTGACTTAAAACTACAAAAAAACATTTTGTAATAAGGAATAAAACAAACCAAAAATTTTAAAAATCGGTTAATAAATGAATAAGTTATGAACATTTATAAAAGTGAAAAACAGGGCCATGATGATATATCCTCCCCCTTTGAAATGTTCATAACTCATTCATTTATTAACCGATTTTTAAAATTTTTGGTTTGTTTTATTCCTTATTACAGGTATTATCACAAAATAATAATAAAACAAAAGAATTGATACAATGGGTAGTTTGAACACAATATCTAAAAATGTGTTATAAGGCGGCCATTTTCTAAAGATGGCGGCTCAAAAAAACCATGAAGCCGGCATAGGAGAATCTAGGACTTTTGGTATGTTGTTCAGCACACTAAATAGAACATTTTCGCCAATTTTCAGACTTACAATATTTTTTTCACAGTTTTGACAGACCTTTTTCTAAAGTGCATGATATAACACCTGTATTACCGTATAGGGGGCACCTTTAAATGGTCATAATTTCTTTAATTATTAACCGATTTTTAAAATCTTTGGTTTGTTTTAGTCCATCTTATTATCTCTAACATTATAAAAAAAAAAGAATTGATATGTTGTTTAGTTTTCGCACAATATTAAAAAAATGTCTAAAAAGGCAGCCATTTTCTAAGATGGCGGCGCAAAAACCCATGACGCGGACATAGGATTTTTTAGGACTTTTAGTATGTTGTTCAGGACACTAAATAGAACATTTCTACCAATTTTCAGATTTACAATATTTTTTTCACAGTTGTGGCAAAATTTCGTCTAAAATGCCTGGGCTAATATAATGTTAATAAGTACATTTTGCGAGCGCGTGCAGCCATGCACGTGTAAAAAATGCAGTAGGCTATTAGATGTTAAAATAAAAAGTAAAGGTGGCGGTTCAATAAAAATTAGTTAAGAATTTATTATATTTATTCATTTATGAATCGAAATAGGTTAATATTCTTGATTATATTTGCTATTTAAAGTTTTTTTTTTCAACGATGCCAAAAAATTAAAAGCACAGGCCTTTTTTAGCATCGTTGACAAAAAAATGTAATAAGGTCTTTGTTTTAATTATTTAAGAATATTAAAATACATTTGTTTAGAAATGAAATACAGGTAGATGGTACCCTACAAGAATAAATAAGCTTTCCTACCGTATACCTCGTATATTACATTTAAATCTTTCGCTTCTACTATAATAGGTGTAGCACGAACAGAGGTAAACCGGTTTTATAAAACAGATCAATACAAATAATAATTATTATTCTAAATTCTACCAATAATATTTATTATACAATTAAGTTAGTTATAATCATTATTATAAATGCAAAATTTATGTTTGGATTGACCCCACTTCAGAGTTCCAAATCTGACCCTAGTTAAAACAGAACAAAATTATTTCTAACTTAGTCTGATATACGGTAGGTGTCTGAACTTCAAACACCTACTTCAGACGGAAATAAAATTGTTTCTGTCTGAACTGTCTGACCCTAGTTCAAACAGATACAAATTATTTCTAGTCTGAAATAGGACTGGTGTCTGAACCTCAAACAACTGTTTCAGACGGAATTAAATGTGTTTCTGACTAAACTGTCTGACCCTAGTTCAAACAGATACAAATTATTTCTAGTCTAAAATAGGACTTATGTCTGAACTTCAAACACCTATTTCAGACGGAAATAAATTTATTTCTGCCTGAACAAGGGCACTCTGAAGAGGGGTCACTCAAAATTAGGGTCAATTGGGAGAGGCCATTATAGCTCTGAGCCACTCGATACCTCGTTAAGACCGCATGGATCTTCAACTTTTCCGGCCCAAACTCTAACCGAATCTATGGCCACCAGATACGATCCATCCAAATCGCCCTGAATGGGAGAGGCTTGGAATCTCAGGCTAAAGCCATCCAGGGTCCAGATGGGAATCTGGACCCTGTACCACCATAAATTCTGACTCCACCGCTGGGACCAGGAAGGCCAAGCTTCACCTAGACGCGGCACCACCTTGAGCTCTAAAAACACGGTTCCGAGATTATCGTTTCCGTTCATGTAATACCAAAATTCGACGCAAGTATTTCTCGATGATGGAACAAAGTACGGACTCTCAGCAGCGATCCGATTAAGATTCCGATAGTTATCTGACGAAAGGAGAACGAAATAACCGCCACTACTATTGAAAGTCGCGTCGTAAGGTGGAAGGTACGAGTTAGCAACGTTAAGCTTTACTTCATCTTCCTTGGTCCAATAAGAGTTGTACCGGTTTAATTGCTTCCATCCGCATGGGCCAGAATCAAAATTGCAATCTACGCTTCTTTGGGAGTTTTCATAAGTCAATCTGTTAAGCTCAAAGTCTCCTAAGCCTCCACTTTCATTCCAATATTCAATATCCTTAGGGCTTAAAGAGATAACTATCTTCACGTATTCGTTGTCACTAATAAGTCCAAATGTTTCGTCAAAATTCAAACGATTGTGTTCTATAAACCGGGTAAAATTGTGGTAGACGTGTGAAATGTTTTTGGCTTCGACTATGGATACCGACATGAGAGTAAACATTCTATTGTAAATATTGAAAGAAAGGCGATTAAATTCACCCAGTAGTAGTGGCGGTGAATATATAGTATCGGGTTTAAACTTTTTATCTTCTAAATTTATTCTATTGAAACTTAACCGAAATGCATTTATCGGCCTACTATTAATATCGACCCAGTTTGAAGAGGAATAGGTCCACCTGATTAATTTAGGTGAATCCTGATACCATTCGCAATCGAGCCCTATCTTTTCACGTCCTCCGCATTGTGGATTATCCAGGAGTTTTGGAGTGGATAAGAGAAATCTCGAATATAGCTTTTCTGGTCTTGATATTTCGGTACTCTTGGCTTCTGTCGAAGCAATCTCTGCATAAACTCTTACGTTTTCGACATACGTATCGGGGAGTGAAATGCAAGCAACATCATCGTTACCATGATTGCAATGAATCCAATCTATTTTTTCATTGTTTGAGAGATAAACGTCACTGAGAAATGGACTCCGAACAGATAATGGAGAGAAACATTGTTTCTGGTAGCTGAAACATACCCACTTCTTCCACTGGAGCTTCGAAATAACCCCGGTATTCACCACGACCGATACATTAGTAAGCGGCATCTCCACTTTAATTACTTTACCACTCCGGTAAAAACCTTCGGGAATACGACTCCACGGAAGATTAGAGATATCGGGCGTTATTGGTTCGTAATTAGTGCAAACTTCCAAGAATGTCGCGTGAATGTTAATATAACCTACGTCGTTAAGTTTTATCAAGCCGTTTGCCTTTAAAATAATTTGGAAATTATCAATGTTGGCCAAATTTGGTAAGTAGATTTCGCGCATTTCCTCCTCCGAATCAACGATGAAATCGGCTAATAATTCGTTTATCTTGTATTTTCTTTTGTGAACAGATAATCTACCACCATTTCCAGAAACTAGTAATTTGAGACACGAATTTTTATCCCATTTGGAAATTCTGGGGCTGATAATCTGAGCACCTGAGTAAAGAACGAGTCTGTCCGTCAATTCGAATTTACTCAACCCTTTTGGCCAGATGTTCCAATCGCACAGAGTTTGATTAAAGATGCAGTCTAAGTTTTTGTATTTATTTGAGTCGTAGCACTGTCCATCCTTGGTTTCAGTAGATACAACTTTAACTATTCCATCCGAATTATTCCCATGTGATTTATAAATCATGTTAATTCTTCCCAAACTCTGAATGGGTAACTGTAACCGGGCTCCTCTCCACATTTCATTGTTTTTATGCGGATGGATGTTTCCTATTTCATTGTTTTTATGCGGAAGGATGTTTCCGAAGTTCTTGTACAGGGCTAATGTTGATTTGTTGGTCATTTCCCACTCGACTTTAAATACAGTTCTCGGGTCCATATTATCAATTGCCTTATATTGCAAGATGAGACAGATCGGTTTATCGTCAACTTGAAACTCTGAACTCTGTACCATCCAGTCTCTCGATTCGTTGCTGTTTGAAAAATTGTTCCAGCCCTGACAGTTAGCGAAGTACTCAAAAGGACAGTCCAATTTGTTGTTTAAAACAATAATTTCGACATCCATTATTGTCTGGTTAACGGAATACTTTATTTCATTCTCCTGGGGTGAAAAAGACATCGTTATTTGATTTCCAAATATAACTTTCTTTTCGGAAGACAATGTTATTTTTTTCGAAGACGTATCGTATGTTGGTCCGTCAAAGGCTGTGACCATTAACGGGATCGTATGATCAGAATAAAATTCAGGGTAGTAACCATAGTTAAATGGAGTACGAAAGACTAATCCGAGGGTAGAGGCGGTTTTGGGAGATTCGAAAATGAGGTAAAACTCGTCCGAATCTAATAGAACAGTGCTTGTTGTTAAGGATATTATTTTGTTCTCTAGAACTGGGATTCGAACCTTTCTTATCGACACACTGGTCCCGTTTTCCCTCAACTCGTAGGTGATGTCATCATCGTTGGGTTTAGTTTTGTGGAGCAAGTAGAAATGAACGTAAATCTTTATTTCACACAAGGAGGATTCAAAACGTACCTGGATTATGGTGTCGACAGCTGAAAAGTCTTGCGGAATTGTAAATGAGATTGGTTCATAACCTCTCTTCGGAAAGTGAAGAGATAATACCTCCGTTCGATTTCCGTCCTTAAATTCGACATTTAATGGTACAGTTTGCGGGCAATAAAAATCAGCACGTACGTTCACGGAGTACCAGTACTCATACTTTGGGTTGACTTTGACATCTTGGATCAAACACGACCAACCAGTTTTAGGTAAGACGTCGAACATTTCTTTTTTGCCAGGAGTCAAATTCACACGTGCGCAATCTGAATAATTTCCAAGAGCACCATCTTTGATCATAGAAAAATAAAGTAATACCAAAATCAGGTATCCTTTGCCAGCCATGATGATACACTGACTCGTGAGTTGAAACACTTTTGAATTAGAATAAACGAAAAATTGCTTTTAACCAGTCATTTTTATACCCGTATTAACTTCTATACTGTTTTAATGAACTAAAAAGATTGTCGTTATCAATAAAGATTTCAAGATGCAGATAATGTTATTCGAAATGACCCATTTAACAAGTTCTTCTATAAAAGTAAAAGTTGTTTTCGCTTTTCTGTAGATAATTAAATTTACAGCAGCATAAACTTTCAGGATGTATAGGCTAATAATAATTATCTCCTTAGTAAAAAAAATATATTATGAGTTCTTATTTCTTATCTTTTCTACAATAATATTAATTTAAGTTATATGAAACAGAACTATTTGTGATGTGGGCTCTTCCATAGAGAATGTTCCGGAAATCACAGGTCTGCTTCGTTGGGAGGACATTTTACTTCCGCTCTGTAATAAACCAATGGGAATGCGAAACGTCGTTTTGCGAAGCGTCGTTTTAAACCGGAAAAATTTTTATACCGCCCAAGTCAAAATTAGATAGACATATGCGCGTTTGCACATTCCCAATTGGGTGTTTTCATGACCCGGCGCATTCTCAAAATGTTCGTGCTCAGGGTTTTCTCTATTTTAGCCTTTTTAGGTTAAAAAAATTCACATTAATATTCTTTTATTTATACTCTTATATATTGGGAAAAAAGTTCACAATATTCTAAATAGCCAACTTTCATTTTTATAAAATGGGATTTTTTTATTCAGACATTCCTACGGGTGATCAACGCCATAAGTGTGGTGTCCATGGGATCCACACTTAAAGCGCTACAGGCTAAGTCTGTAGCTTGTCGGCTTAGGATGTCTATTATATAGGGACCCGGGTTCAAGCCTCGGCTGGCACAAGAAATTTTGTCATGCCCGTGCTCGTGTGGTGTTTATCCGTACGTTAAAACCCCAGCTTCGGTGGGAAAATTGTTCCTCTCAGTGGTGGGGATGGTATATTATATGCCGTAC
Organism: Symphylella vulgaris; assembly: GCA_034698405.1. Lineage (NCBI taxonomy): Eukaryota > Metazoa > Arthropoda > Symphyla > Scolopendrellidae > Symphylella > Symphylella vulgaris. The sequence continues at coordinate 4,966 of JAQGBM010000964.1, read as the reverse complement.
CACGAGCCCCAATGACCCAAATGACCTTTATAATTCCTTTTTATATCGTACCTTGGTATATATATTTTTATATATTGATTGAAGTTAAAGAATTAAAATATAAATATGAAAGAAAAATGAATACTTATCTTTATTTTAGCAGCTTTCTTGTTGTAATAATATCATAACAAAGCCTACTGCAGTTCTAATAAGTAATAAAAAAATAAACTTGTAACTTAAAGTGTCTGTAGCATGGAAAATGAAGTTAACATAATTATTATGTGTACAATGTTCCCTCTTTCATGATGTATTTCGAATTTTTCAAAAATTCCACTCCAGAGCCCCAAAAAGCGCCTCCAACGCCGCCAAAACAGCTCACTCTGATGTCATCACAATTAAAATTCAGTTCTCTGAGCGTCAACAGTGGCAATATCGCATCATAATGGCATGCACTTTGCACAGACACCACGATATCTCATCAGTTGGCAATGTTGAAAATTCAGGAAACCGAATTTAAAATTAATGATGAGGTCAGAGTGAACTGTTTTTGGAGGAGGTTTTTTGGGCCTCTGGAGTGGAATTTAAAAAAAAATCCAAATCCATCATGAAAGGGGGAAACATTGTACCAATAATTTTTTGTTTTTGTTTGGGTAGTTCTTGATTGTACACATAATGTGTAAACTTCATTTTCCATGCTTACAGACATAAAGTATGGGAAGCGGTTTTGCTTTTTATTCATTTCATAGTATTTGTTCTATTAAATGTTCAACAAATCGCTAATTTAATAAAGGAAAACACTATTTTTTCAGGAGAAAACGGTATTTTCACGAATCACTGTTTTCTTTAATTAATTAACGTTTTCTCTTTCCTAAACACTGTTTTGTCTAATTAAAATTCCACTGAATGACCATTTAAATACATGGAGGAATGACGTAATTAGTGATTTGTATGACGTAATTAGCGTTTTCTCAAATGGAAATGTGCAAAACGTATTTCAAAACGAAATAAGAAAAATAGCGTTTTCCCTATTTAAATTAGACAAAACGCTATTTCTGCTAGAGAAAACCATAATTTTAATAGAGAAAACACTGTTTTGTCGTATTTAAAAGAAATAGTGTTTTCTCTATTAAAGTTATGGTTTTCTCTAGCAGAAATAGCTCCCCCCTTATCACAATTTGTCACACAAGATGCGACCCACTCCCCTCTTGCGTGACGTTGTTTACGGATGGCCCCTTGCTTGAAGTTGTGCACAAAAATTAGGGGAGAGTGGGGCACAGTGAGACAATTGGGGCACAATGAGACATTTAAATAACTATTAATTCATTACCTTAAAATTGGCAACACTTTTACCTGCACGCACCACGTATCTTTAATAGGTCTCTCCGAAGTCGTACGTCACATCCTGTTGATTTTCCACCTGTTGCCAAGGGGATTTTTTTTATTTCATCAGATTGCATCAGATGGTCCCGAGCTCTGTACATGCTAAAAGTATAATATGGAAAAAAAATCCCCTTGGCAACGACTCACAACGAGGAACGGAAATACGTAGGAACTTCGACGCCCTATTCCAGTTGTGAAAATTTTACGCAACTCGATACCCCAGACGTTATAACTCCGTTACGACGTGCTCATTGAACGGAGGGAAGACTTTCTTTGATTTTTTATTTGTCTCACTGCCGCCCCACTCTCCCCTACACAATACACAACCCTGATCCGAAAATCTCGAATGAATGCTGAGTATAGGTCCGGATTTATTAAATTTACCCTGCGATCAGCTGAGTAGGAATGACCAAATAATAAAGAGCGGTATATTTATTATAATGTTTATATATTTTTATGCAATTACTATTTATACCGTGTGATTTGAATTCTTTACTAATATGTATGAGAATTTATTTTATTGTATTCTCAAATTTGTTAAATAAATAAATAAAAATAAAATTTTATCTAAAAAAAAATTGGCGCAGAATTATAGTGGTGAAACAGATTCCAAAAATCCTCCTATAATACAGTACCGTACTATATGTTTAGTTTATTTGTTTATTTAACGTCGGCCTAATTCTGCTACAAAGGCTAAACACCGACGCCAGGGGATGAGCCATTGAGCCTTCACCACCTTCCTGGGCCAATTTTGCCTCAGCCGGGACAGGATTTACAGACCTGTATGAGGGTTCAGGTGCAGAGTGCAAAGGGGATCTACACGGGACCGATCGGTTTAAACTCTCATCCGAAGGAGCCGCACCCAAGAAACTTTCTTATCCTAAAATTTCTACCGACCTCGCCGGGTTTGAACCCGCAACCTTAGGGTCTGAAGGCGGGCACGTTACCTTTTGACCAACGGCAGTACTATGTGACGAGTGTGTTTTTAGCCTCAGTAGCATAAATTCACATAATCGTTGAGTAAATAGATAAATTGAGATTCAGACAGACAGGCTGTTACACAACAATATTGTATCAAAAGAATTATTCTTTGCATTTACCGCTAATGAATACCGTATATGATACCGCTATAATAATTATATGAATATATTTTTTTCTATATTGCAATAAAACCGGATAGATTTGCAATCTACAAAAAATATTGCATCATGTTAATTTTTCATGTGTTGATAAATCAATGCTAACTTATAATAATTTTAGTATTTTACCCAACAATTTTCCTATTTTATACCGAGCCCGCTCGGCCGCTCCCGGCATTCCGAGTTGGAATTGATGGTGAGGAAGACCTTACAGGTCTTCGGTCCTATATATGGGTCAGGCGTTTCGTGTGGAGTAACCAGCTGTACGAGTTGTAGGTTGGATATAAAAATAAAAATTAAAAAAATTATGTGTATGAGTACGGGACCTTATTTGTTTTTAATATTGTTTGTCGTTTAAGTAAGGAAAATTAAGAAAACCAATAGTACGAATCGTACGAGGTAGTCATCCACCTAAAAATAAAATGGGAAAGCACCACAGAGTTGGTGTCCAATAACGAGCACCAGGTATTAAGAGCCTATAAAAATAATGCTAAATCTTAGAAGTGTAGGAATATTGTAATTTATTAGTATGCTAATATGTCAACTTCTCTTTCAAATTTCAATATTAACTTTGTTGACGTAATCACATGTTTGCGAAAACCCCGGTAAAATTTTTATTACTTTCTGAGCTCCCAAACACAAGCTCCTACTGAATTTATAGGCTAATAAGGATAACCTATATTATAGCAGAATAATATAATATACGAGTTATTAGAACATATATGCAGACTCATGAATATTATGTAGGGTTTATCAGCATAGGCTCAGTTTTACAAGCCAGCAAATAAACAACTCGCAAACACCTGGCGCTATCCCTGCGCTACACACAGTGCATGTACGACAGTACGAATACAATGCTAATTTACATACGTAATAACACACGAACAAAACCCCCCCTGCGAGTTCAGTTAACTTGTACGAGTCAAAATTTTATTGCTATTATGAAAAGAAAAGCTAGAAATTGAATCCTAATAGCGAGCTGTGAAAACAAACTAAATTATTTTGTTGATTGCAATAAATATTTCTAGAGTAATAATGCCTTGGGAAATATTGTAGGCCATCGATCAGTATGCAAAACAAATTAATTAATTAAATATTCCTTATATCCATCATAAATACTCGGGCTAAATAAAAATACGGTATAGGCCTAATTTCTGTGTAAGTAATACACAAGTTATTATGGCATCATAATATAAAATGCTTATTGTTTAGTGCGAAAAATAAATTATGGAATTATTGCTGAGCAGTGCAAAAACGAGGCAAAAACCTTCTAGGAATTTTAATTGCACGAGCCGAGGATAACACGCGCACACACTCTACACGCGCAAGTTAAGTCCTTGCACTGCGAGCTAGTACGAGTTCATCGTCTTGGTTTGTAAATAATAAAAATAATAAGCATTATTATAAAAACGCCTACGCCAAGCAATGAGCGCTACCGAGCAAATAAAAAGGAAGCAAATAGAACAAAAATAGATATGAATTATTAACGCGTTAATGTCCTAATTACACAACTTAATTCTAACTAAGTTTTTTGTTAGTTCTAGCTAGGCTTTTACTAACTTATTTACGGTAACTTAGCAAGGTATTTTTATAACTAAGTTAGTTACTGCTTATCAGTTAGTATTACAGTAATCTATTCAAGATTCTATTTAGGTTGACTAAGTTAGTTAGGGATTCAGTTTTAATACGTATTAAGTTAATTTTTTATAATCTACTGAAGCCTATAGAGGATTTCAAAAAGTAGAATTTCTTAATTAAAATTATACAGAACATTGGGGCCGTATGGGCCATTTTCTATGCGTGGCTATGGAATTTAATACAAATAGTAGGATTCGTATGAAAGTTCAGTTATTCTTGTAGCTGTAGGAATCGGTAAATTTCATATTTTCTTAAGTTAATAAAATTAATGTATTTTACCATTTTTAAATAAAAAAAAAGTCCGTGCAACCTAGGAATATTTATAATACTACTAATAGTATACTAATACTATACTATAGTATACTACTAATAGTATTGGGTGTACTACTAATAGTATTGGTATGGTAAATGGTGCAACAAACAGTGTTTTTTGTCAACGAAGCCAAAAAAAATTTGAGCACATGCTCTAATTTCTGTGAAAAATGTGGTGACGCACAAAAAATGACCCAAATTTCGCTGTCCCTGACTCCCTGTTCGACTCGTAAACTATAATAATTTTTCATAATTATGTACGAGGTAAGGTCCAAAAGTTTCCGGCCTGAGCATGATAGGGCAGTCTTAGAACAATGCGGTTTTTTTTATTGAAAAATATGATCCTTCTTTACATCAATACCCTTCTTGCTTCAGTGGATCAACCTTTCTATACCCTTATAAAAATTGTCCGAAGATGACCCCTCAAAATGTGCGTAAACGGCAGGTGTAACTCCATCATCCGACGAAAATTTTGTCCCTAGCAAGTCCTTTTTCAGTTTGGCGAAGTCATCGGTGTC
>JAQGBM010000963.1:0-11729 GCA_034698405.1 Symphylella vulgaris | reverse complement strand
AGTCGATCTTGGTGTCAAATGAAGCAGACAAACGTCCTCTAGGTCACAGATATATATGTTTACATAATATTTTGAATTTACTTTTCGAATTATCTTCGGCTGATTCATCAGTTGCTTTGTTTATCAACAAAAACGACCATAACTCTGCCTTTAACCCAAAACATGAGGGACAAGTAACCTAGGCAATCTCGGGAGACAAATAACGGGCGACACCGGCAGCTTCCCCTCTGCCCATTTCCCATCATACCAGAGATTTCTCTGTCTTCTCCATTTTATCCCCTAAAATATATATTCCTGCATACGGGACTTACCAAATGCTTCTCCTTTTGATCGGCAGTTTAATTAAATTAATTCATTGCTCGAAAAATAATGTAAAAAAATTGCGATGTGAATGATGCTGCTGCTGCTGCGGAAGCTGGAGCATCCTGCTGGCTGCTGCAGCTTGCTGCTTGTTCATCGGAAAGTTCAAGAGGAACCTCAGCTACGTAAAGACTACGTGAATAATTTTTGCAAGGAAGCGGCCACCAAAAAAATTACAAGTCCAACCATAATTTACACTAATCAAAATGCTACTTTTCAAATATATCAACCAATCGTGTTCTACCTATGACCCGTCCCGCTTGATTTTGTGACAAAATTAGTAAATTATTTATTTATTTTTTATATAAAATTATGGAGATGAAGCAATCCATTCATAAAAACCTTTATTTATTTTTGATACACAAAAATGGAATGTGTGTGATTTGAATGATTTAATTATTTCATAATTTTTAAATAAATAAATAATTTAAGAAAACGTTCTGGTTTTTCACAAAACTAAGCGGGACGCATCATTATGACATGATCTTTTTACGCTAACTTTTTTTACGTTACAAACGTTTGACGTAAAATTTACCTAAAACTTTATAAGTAAAAACTTTCGTAAAAATTATTTCAAATATTATTAGGATTTCAGATAAACGATTGAATCTTACGAAAAGTTTTACGTTAAACTTTACGTAAAACTTTTCGTAAGATTCAATCGTTTATCTGATCATAATCCTAATAATACCGTATTTGAAATAACCCCTCATGAGGTGATGAGGTTCAAACCGCGATAAAGGAAAAGGAGGAGGCTTATAGGAACTGGCAGGCTGTCGCTGTAGGTACAAGTGAAGCTTTAGTATACGGAGTAGTTTGCCGGGAAACTTTCCATGAAATTTCGAAAGTGCGAAACTACAAAAAAAAAAGCTTATTTCCAAAATTCTTCAAAAGTTTGTATTCTTATCAGTTAAAAAAAAGTTTTAAATGCAAAATTATTTCAAAATTTTCTTATTTTTATAATTTTCCATGTAAATTTTTGAAGTTTAGGAAATTTCCCGGAATTTATAATAACATACCAAAATTCCCAATATATTGGGGAGATTACTGGAATACGAACACACCTTCATTAATCATTATTTTTGTACTAGGTAAAAAACTATCATATTACCGGTATTTCGTAAGAATATTTATTTACAAAAAAATATAATTATTTATTGTCCATGTAACTAAATCACTTTTTTTTTGCTATATAGTTATTAATGTTTAAGAACCAGGGCACTCTTCTTCTTCAACCTCTTGTTTAATGATTAGCCGATATTTGTCTAAGTATTCTTCTTGTATCGAAGGAGTTGCAACATGAGTTTCCTGCTGTTCCACTTCTGGGACCAACTCTTCTTTCTTAATTACAATCAGGGGATATTCGCTACTACTTTCTAGACTGGTCGAAAGTGGAGTAGTTGTACTTGTATCCAACCTAGGCGTAATACCAGAAGATGTAGTGGGCGAGAAGAATGTGGGAATAGCAACACTAGTCAAAGGAGTAACACTTGGGGGATAATTGCTACTATTTTCTATACTTCTAGTCGAAAGTGGAGTAGTTGTATCCAACCTAGGCCTAATAGGCCTACAAGAAGATGTAGTCAAAGGACGCCTCCCCGTGCACCTTGTGTGCCTGTTTAGCTGACTCCTTGTTACAAACACCTTGGTACACCGCTCGCAGGAGTAGGGACGTTCTCCCGTGTGGGTCATGAGGTGCCGCTTAAGGTGGAAGTTGCGGCTGAACCGGTAGGGACAGTGGGGACAAGGGTAGGGCTTAATGTCTTCGTCGGTGTTGTGGGTTTTGAGGTGCTGTTTGAGACCGTGTTTCTTTTTGAAAAGCTTGTGGCAAGTTTGACACATGTGCCTCCTGTCCCCTTCGAGAGTTCTACTACTTTCTAGACTGGTCGAAAGTGGAGTAGTTGTACTTGTATCCAACGTAGGCGTAATACCAGAAGATGTAGTGGGTGAGAATATTGTAGGAATAGCAACACTAGTCAAAGGAGTTGTAACACTAGTTTTTTGTTTCACTGGAACCAACCAGGAAATTTTATGTGTTTTAATGGTAATTTGGGGATAATTGCTACTACTTTCTAGACTTCTAGTTGAAAGTGGAGTAGTAGTATCCAACCTAGGCCTAATAGGAATAGGCCTAGTACCAGGATATGTAGTGTGTGAGAAGAATGTGGGAATAGCAACACTAGTCAAAGGAGTAACACCAGTTTCTTGTGTTTTAATGATAATTAGGGGATAATTGCTACTACTTTCTAGATTTATAGTCGAAAGTGGAGTAGTTGTATCCAACCTAGGCATAATAGACCTAACAGGATGCCGCTCCGTATGACATAGTGAGTTCACGTGCCTGTTTAGGGTACTCCTTGTTGGAAACACCTTGGCACACAGCTTGCAGGAGAAGGGACGTTCTCCCATGTGTGTCTTGATGTGCGGCTTAAGGTGGCAGTTGCGGTTGAAACGCTTGGGACAGTGGGGACAATGGTAGGGCTTTTTGTCTTCGTCGGTGTTGTGCGTTTTGAGGTGCTGTTTTAGGTGTGAGTTAGTTTTGTAACGCTTGTGGCAAGTTTGACATATATGCGTCCTGGCTCCTTTAAGAGTTTTACTTAATACCGCAGCCTCAGAATCGTGTTGGAACGTAAGGTGTTCTTCGTAGCTTCTTTCAGGTAGTATCTCCAGGGAATAAGAATCATTTTCTTCTTTCTTTACTTTAAACGTTTCTTGTTCCTCGTTAGATTGTTCCTCGTCTTCAAAAGTTTCCTGAACTTCCTCTTTGAATATTTCTTGTTCCTCTTTGAATGTGTGTTGTTCTTCTTCAGAAATTAAATGTTCCTCTTCTACTTTAACTTGAATTTTACAGAGCCAGTCTTCACTATTCTCTTCTCGAGCCGAAGAATTTGTATTAACGTCGTAAGTTTCTTGCACCACTCCATCCGCCATTTCTGATTATCTGTCCTTAAAAAAAAAAAAAATCTAATCTATAAATGTCCGAGTCCGAAATTGCTATTTAAAATGGACCAAATCTGATATTTCGCTTTTTTTTTCGGGGATAACACCGGCGTTAAACCCGACATTGACCAAGTCCGTGAATTATATACAGTAAGTGACTGCATGCCTATGCAAAATATTAATTTTGTCCTTTATTAAGGGTTGGGGAAACAAGTTTTCCCCATCCTTGTATATTGGGCAAAGATAAGGGCAGTAGGGCACAGCCCTAATCTTTGGTATTGCTGGGTGTCCAGATAGATGTTATGTGCTCCCCCTAAAATATATAGAGAGATAACCTGAGGCTATGGGTCTGTATATATATATGGAACATACCGTATAGGCGTATACGATACACATTACACAGCCTATATAATAGGGGGGACAATTAAGTGTCCTTGGCAATCTGTACTCCCAATAGGTGGACCGTGGGGCCAAATAAATAAACCTATTATACAGTCTGGGGGTAGAGTTAGTGAGTTACCCCAGCGAAAGTGCAGTTACCCCAAAACACGATTGACAAGTAACCTAGGCAATCTGTTATAACTTACGTACTCCTAATGGGATGTAGTCAGAAGGCCGAACTGACAGAAGGCCAACCGTCACAAGGCCGAAAAATGGCGAAAATACAATTCCCGTTAGAAGCCCGAAACGACAGTGGGCCGAAGCGACAGTAGGCCGAAAATTAATTGGCAGAGAGGATATCATCCCGTCATTAGGCCGAAACGACAAAATACGCGACTGATAAATCCCCTATAATCATATGTCATATTTGAACTTTTTCGGTCTACTGATGTTTCGGCCTACTGACGTTTCGGCCTTGTGACGGTTCGGCCTACTGTCGTTTCGGCCTTGTGACGGTTCTGCCTTTTGACTATATACACCCCTGTCCAGACTAGCTATCCATCCATTATTGTAAGTATACTGTATAATACATTATTAAATTAAACCGTATTTTAAGAAAATGGCTAATTTAGCCAATAGCCATTTGTCTAATATTACCTGATATAATAATTGTAGGTTTTTAGAGTAGAACAAAATAATAAAAGAATTATCGCTGCGTTTAACGGAACTTGTAGGTCAAACTGTAATAAATAAATTGCCAATAGTGATAGGCGCAATACTACTTTTATTGATTTTTTAATAAGCCCTACAATATTATTTATTTATTCAAGATTCTATAATATTATTAATATTTTTAATTCTTTCCTTACAACTCCGTATTAAGTTAATATTAAAAATTAATACATTTTACGAATTTTTGTGACAGTTTTACACATTTTATTTTAATTTTATAATAAGTATAAAATACAGTTTTCGACTTTCGTACATTGAAAAATACTGTGTACTTCGTAGTAAATAGAAATTACTGTACCATAACTAAAAAAATTGCTGTATTAAAACAATCACAAATACACGAGCAAAAATATTAATGTAAAATTTGTCATTAATTTCTGACAAAAAGAAAATTGTTCATTCCTTTTTTCAAAACGCTTCTTATTAGTTACTACGACTATAACTTACTAACACGGATTTTAAAGTTCTGGGAAATATGCAGCAGAGTGTATTTTGAAATATTGTAATGGCCATCTATAAAAATGTTAATTTTTTTGGCGTACCTGACTCCGGAGATAACGAAATAATTATATCGGAATTATAATTTTTAACAACCTACGTTTTTTGGTATTTAGGAATTTAATGCTTTAGTATCCTATTCTTACTTTGGGGTTTGAAATGAAAAGCAATTAGTTCGTTATCAAACTGTTGTAATTTCCAGAATGATCTGGAAATTTCTAATCAATACCATACACCCCTGCAATGAGTAATTAAAAAATTCATTTACAATTAACAATTTAGTCAGCCTCTGGAGGAAAACAAGAACAGACTGAAATTTATTTTCGTACCGTATTCCTCTTTTTTTTTTAATTTACACATAGCCTAGGCCTTTAGTTCAAAAAAAAAATGCATCGGTTTATATAGGGCAAAGAGGTACTCCGATAGGTAGGCTATACGTATACACGTTCTTAATTTATTCGCAAAAAAATCGGGCACATAAATTCTGTTGCAGTTTCCCAGATGGTCCAGAAACTTCAAAAATAAACCCTAATAAAGTGGTATGGTAACTTAATTAATTACATTAATAACACAGGTTAGATCTTGTTATAATTATATAAGAATGGGAATATAAGGGGGGAATAATAATGGGAAGTTTTGAAAGAAAGAGAGCAAACCCTGGACCTTTGAAACACTTTACCTCTCCAAGAATTACATAATTTCTGGGTGGTCATGCATGTTTGCCCGAGTCTACCCTCACTTCCATAATTCCATTTAAACAAACAGAATAATGTACGGTACAATTAAGACTTAAAATAAAAATAAAACCAAACTTTTGATAAAAACTAACAATGAACAAGCCACAGTGTTTATCAAGAAAAATTAATAATAATAAAATTGGCACATAAGTTAAACGAAACATCAACTTAATACATTAGGTCAACTTGGTTGGTATATTCAAGGTATATCTTACCGGAGGTATAGGGGTTATATCTGAAAAATTACTGCAGTATTGGAAGTACAAATTGGACGAATAAGAGTAAATTCGGGTCGTGATTTTATAGATTTTAACTAGCTTCCAAAAAGAAAATAGCTATATAACTTAATTAAGTTTGACCTATTGTGTAACTTAAACATGAAATACATTTACAAAAATTTCTTTCCAACTCCCTCCCCCGTCAAACATCACCAAAACCAGACTCTCTTTTATTTTTCTTTCACAGACAATCTTGGAATCTTCTCCACAATAACAGGTTTCATATTAGATATTTAAATTTTCCAATATTAAAAAAAGAGTTGAAACTTTTTTTTTGCGAACGAAACACATTGTTATTTTAATTCTCCATTAAAAGAATTATTCTATAAAAATTAATCATATATTAGGTTAAAGAGAACTTTATTCATTTCGAAGAATAAATGGAGATGTCAATTCTCTCTAAAAAACAACCGGATTTTTCATTAATTAATTGTCGGCAGTAACTTGTTCTTTCTTCAATTCTTGGTCATTCATCTGGGTCTCGTAATTTTCTCCGATCTGATTCTTCAGCAGCTGTTGCTCTTTGGTTAAATCATGTCTTTGGTCGCTAGAGTTTTGAGAGGTAGTGTCGTGTTGGGTTCTCAGGTGGGAACGTAAATGTCCACTTTGCGCAAAGCGTTTCTTGCAGAATTCACATTCGTAAAGTTTCAAACCAGTATGTGTTCGAATGTGACTTGTTAATGCACTCGATGTTGTAAATGATTTATCACATGTTTCGCATTTAAATGGCTTCGAACCAGAGTGAATTCTGACGTGTTTAATTAATTCTGAACTCTCGTAAAAACATTTACAGCAAAACTGACAAGAAAACGGCTTCTCGTGGGAATGATGTCTTCGAATGTGATCTGATAAATCTCCAGATCGAACAAATGATTTTTCACATGTTTCGCATTTAAATGGTTTTAAACCAGTGTGAATTCGAATGTGTTTTGCTAAATTTCCTGACATCGTAAATTCCTTTTGACATTCTTGGCATTTAAACAATTTCTCACCGGTGTGAATTTTAACATGGTCCTTTAAATTCCCACTTGTAATTAAACGTTTGTGACATATTTGACACTCGAATGGTTTTAAACCACTGTGTGTTCGAATGTGTCTTTGTAAGTTACCAGATGCACTAAATTTCTTTCCACATTCTTCGCATTCGTGTGGCTTCAATCCAGTATGAATTCTCGTGTGAACAATTAAATTTGAATTCTGGTTAAAACGTTCATTACAGAATTTGCATGAAAACGGCTTCTCATCACTGTGTATCAGCATGTGTTGTGCTAATGATCCTGAACGAGAAAATGACTTTTTACATTCATTGCATTCAAATGGTCTCTCTCCACTGTGAATTCTTTCATGTTGAACTAAATGAGAACTTGAAACAAAACGTTTATGACAGATTTGACAATCGAAAGGCATCTCACCACTGTGATATCTACGACTGTGTGCCGATAGATTTCCTGCTTGACGAAATTCTTTTCCACATTCTTTGCATTTAAATTCTTTTAATCCTTTGTGAATTAATGTGTGTTGGAGTAAGCTTGACTTACGAGCAAAACGCTTTTGGCAAATCTCACAGTGATGTGGCTTCTCACCTGTGTGACTCAAAATGTGTATTTGTAATTCATAGGGTCCTTTAAATTTTTTTCCGCAAGCCTGACAAACATGACGTTTATTTCCAACATTGTGGATCTTAAGATGTTTAAGAAACGAGCTCTTGATATCAAATGTTTCGTCGCATTTAGCACATTGGTAAATCTCTGCATGAACCTTAGTTTTGTGCATTCTTAACAATTTCTTGGATTTAAATCCCTTTGAGCAACTAGGACACGAATAATTAACTTCTTCTTCAGTTGAAATGACTTGATTTTCTTGATGACCAGAATTTGAATCACTTGCCTCCATCTTGACAGACTTGACACTGTAACGAAAGAGAAAATGACATGATAAATTGCTTGCAAAACGGATATGAAATCATGGCTACCAGTCTATATCAAAGTTAGACAAGCAACCAGCCTGGAAAAAGGAGCGTCACAATTTGGTAAATAAAGCTAAATCTTAATTGCAATCAGTGACACTAAGGTACATAGATGCTTTAAGCTTCTGGTCACAGTTTGTAACAGAACCAGATGGAAGATAAATCCGCAATATTCTCCTCAGCTCGCACTCAGTCCTGATTTTGCACTCACCACGTTTCCTTGTGCGCAAATTCTTAAGCAAACTCGGATATTTGCATTTTTGCGAATGAAAAAATTGGTATCTTCGTAACCCTTGAACGAAAATGGACATATTATGATACACCAAAATTTTCGTCTTCGATAGATCTATTCGAAAACGTAAAATAATTATGGGGTTGTCGCATTAAATTTAAGTTATTCGAGATGAAAGCATCAATCGAATTCAAAGAATCGAATTTATAGATTTTGAAAAATCTTTAAATTTAATGCGATGACCCATAATTTTTTTACGTTTTCGAATAATCTATCGAAGACGAAATTTTGATGTATCACATGTCCATTTTCGTTCAAGGGTTACGAAGATAAATCAATTTTTTTCCTTCGAAATATAAAACTAATATTTGCTTAATTCGAATTAGCGCGCACATGGAAACAACGGACTGCGTATGATGAGCATTAATAACTTTATGAAAATCGGTTGGGTTTTTTACTTTAAAAATTAAACAATTTAATGCCTTGCAAAGGAAACGTCCATGTGGACCTGGGAGCCCAAATCAGAAAAAATTTAGGCTACCCAGACCTAATTAACCTATATAATTATTTTTTTTTATGTTTTAACTTCGCAATGAGCAACAACCTATAGGTCATAACCCGACGATGGATTGAGATTTACAGCCGTACAAAGAAACTCAATTTTTCACGAAAGAGCATATAATTTAAATAAGAATATCAAGTCAGATAGAAAAATCGCATGCTAAAAAAAGTCTGTTCTCGTGAGCAACGAATTTATAAAATCTTGTATCGTTTCTTTGAACGCCTGTTAAATTTTGACAATTATGCTCAGGTGGACGTCACCCCTGCCTTAACGTTTCTTTAAAGGCCTGTGACGAAAGGGGGGTTCACCCGACGGTGGAATAAAAAAAAACAGCTCTAGGTGTGAAAAAATGAGACTTGAGTATAACTTGTAACTCTACATTCGTGCATTTTCCCTCTCTTTGAGCACGAGACTCGTGTCAGATGAACAAAAGTCAAAAGGTGAGTCTAATTTTTCTTTCACTCCTATTTTATTCTTCTTCCACCGTTGGCTGAACCCTCTTTCGTCACAGGCCTTTAACGTGATGAGTGCAAATGGGGATCTACATGGATGGACCTCGGTATATTAATCCGATGGAGCCGTCACTTCAAAAAGAATTTCACTCACACAGAATTTCTTACCAGCCTCAGTCGGCCTTGAAACGCCGTCCCCGGAAAATCAGATGCAACCTTGAGTGGAATCCACTGAACCACTGGCGCTGACTCGACCTAATTAGCTTAGTTTTTGGGCTTTTGGCAGCCTAACTTAGGTAGGTAGTCTGTCTGTAGTAGAGTTCAGACGGTAATTTACCATATGGTAAATTACGGCTGGGTAAATTACCCGGTAATGGTAATTTACCGGTAATTTATATAATAAATTACCGGTAATTTACGGTAATTTTCCTTTTTATGGTAATTTTCATATTTCTCTGCCCTAAATTCAAATTATTTATGCCTATGATCCTACTGGAAAACTACTAGCATCTGTCGTTGTGTGAGTCGAGCACTCCCTCGACTGGGGGCTTAGTGGCCGGGGCAGGGGATGGGAGCCGCAAACCGCATGTTTTCAGTGCTCATTTGGTCCATTTAGGAACTCCGGCCCACGTCCACGGAGACATTTTTAAATTCCCGGTTAATAACTACGTACTGTAAAGTAACTTCTTGTTTGAGCTCGAGTAGGCATTTTAAATGTTATTAACATTGGACTGCAAGAGTGCAAGGTAACTTTGGACATTTTGAAATATTGTCCAAAAGTCCAATACGGTATCGGTCCAATATGACCCCAGTGACATGATAGCGTTATAAACTCTCACATGAGGTCCTCACGATACACGAAATAACGGAAGACCTACTATGATCACAAATTAGATCTATAGGCTAATTGGATATTTTTTAGAGGCATCTCTTAATATCTAGACCGCTGCACTGGATTGTTAGGCTAAACAATATTATCGTAAGTAGGCTACATTATACGCATACTGTGTAGTGTGTACCGTAATTTATATTTCAAGTTTAATTAAACAATTTATTATTTGTTTTATAACTCATTTGGGACTGAGAGTATAGCCTACAAAATGAGTCCATAATGTGCATTTTAGATTTCAGACAAGCTATAAATAATTTTTCTTGAAATTTCCCATATTGTTTTGAAAATTACCGAAAATCGAAAATTACGGTAAATTACCAATATTACCGGTAAATTACCCGGTAATGGTAATTTTGGAAAATTACCGGTAATTTATGAACTCTAGTCTGTAGTCATAGGCTGATCATAATAATTGGTTTCTAGAATAATTTTTTTCTGTAAATTATGCAAGTACTGCATCCATCACCGAAGGGTAACTTTGCTGGCATAGGTTCATTCCATGCACTTTTGAATACAGTGTTGGCAGGTTCAGGTTGGTCCCCCAAAAATTAATATCTGAACCAAACCTATGATAATCTCTTTAGTACTAACCTGTTTATTGTTTAAGCTCATGTAAAGTACTGTATAGTTTCTGGCGATAAAGTTGGATGATGGACACCTTATTGGTCTTCTTTGAATAGGTAGCCGTAGCCTATAGCCTACACACTTTCCAAGTGTTGCTATAATTGCAAAAAAAAATATTTTAAATAATTAACTTTGCCTGAATAATTATAGCTTAGGTTATAGGGTTGGTTTATTTATGGCTGTTCAGTTCCTATAATCAGCTTACAAATTAATAATTTTGATTACAGCTTTTGATAATAGCTTGTTCACCCATTTGCCTGCTGTACGAATCCCTCAATTTAAATTAAACTGGCTCTCATTATATGGCCCCTAGATGCATTTTAGTGTCCCAGTGGGCTCTGCGCGTGCGGCCATAAATAAACATAACCTAACCTTTCATTATTTAAACCTAACCAGTGCCTCCTGTATCTTATCAATGCCTGGGCATTCAATGGATTTCTAATAATTTACTGAGAGGGCGCTACTGTTCAGTTGTATTATACAAGGCCTGTAGAGAAAATTTTCTCTACAGGCCTTGGTATTATAGATTGGGTTGTTCCAAACTTCCTACGCATTAAGGGATTCAATTAACGTATTTTAGCATCAAATTAACTAACTTTTTGTTCATTTCAAAATATTCTTTCCTTTGTAGAATGCATAGGAAGTTTGGAATGGCCCCATTCTACACCACTGAACCATAAAGATCATAAGATACAGGAGGCACTGCCTACACAAACATATGAGGCCAGGAAAGAGCTTTTTCTCTCAGTTTTCGCTTAGTGCGTTCGTGAATCTCCCCCATTAAGTTTAGAAAATAAAACAAAAAGGTATTTATTTCAACGCCTAGTCGAGCATCACCGAGACCGGGTTGTTAGTTCTTGTTCAAACATCCTGATTCCTGTGTGCCAAAAATCGTGATTTCAGAATGTTAGGCCTAACTTTGGCGTGGGTTCCATTTTCGAATTACTTCGTCAACTTTATATGAGTTTTGATTCTTACCTTAATATATTATGGTTTACATAAAATATCCAAGATATTCGGCAATATTATTCTACTTTTCTTATAACAATCTTACAGATGATTTGATTATAAACGA
>JAQGBM010000962.1:0-11729 GCA_034698405.1 Symphylella vulgaris | reverse complement strand
ATGGCCCCCACCCCTCCCCCCCCCCCCCACCCCCACCCGATGCGGGACGTCAATTATAGCTAGGGTTCTATAGCCTATGGAAGCTACTGCACATTCAGACTAATATGATATTATAATCCATGGTAGGCTAATAAAAACTTAGTATTGTATAGCATTTGAGTATATATAACTTAGTCTTTGAGCCTATGCATCAACGTGTCTACAGGCTAGGCTAGGCTACACATAACTTAATAGCGTACGGTAGGTAGGACGTACTGCAATAAAAAAAAACAGGTTTAGTAAAACCTGTGCAAATAAACATGTGATTTTAAAAGAAGTTGACTGGCATTATCATTCATGACCTTGATTTTCGTATAATTATATTAGGCCACTCGAACCATAACTTCATTTTTGTTTTAGTTAGACTTTTAGCTGCATGAGCTGCCGAATCAATTCAAATCCTTTCATATAGCAAAGAGTGTTAACTTAGCAACCATGCGTTTTTCCTTCATTGCAATCTTTTTCCTGCTTGCAAACACGTGCTTCGCTGCAGCAATGCCTTCCGGTTTTGTTGAAACCGAGAGTAGTGCCCCAGTTGATAATTCCACAGTTAGGAGCAATAACCGACTGATTTTAATTTTGGTAGATGGATTCAGATACGATTATCCGGATAGGCCGAATATGACGGGTTTTTTAAATATAAGCGAAACAGGAGTTCGAGCCGAGTACATGGAACCGGTGTTTCCCAGTCTTTCGTATCCGAATTACCATTCATTAGCAACAGGTAAGGAAAACTAATATTTATTTTAATTTTTTTATGAGAAAATTTGTATTATTTAGTTGTGCAACGTTGGAATTTTATTAGGCGGCAGTGCCGACGAGAGGGGGCAGGGGGGAAACTTCCAGGGGGGGCCGCAGTTCCAAAGGGGGCCCGGAGTCTCAAAAAGGGCCCGGGTTTGGGAGTTTTTAACTCTGAAAATTAAGTGGGAGGTGCCTAAAACCCCAGTAAAATAGCTAAAATAAATACTTTAAAAAGCTCATAATTTGAATAACATGCCAAAAAAAAATTTCGCCTGCGGCGCCTCCAGAGGGGTTGGGGGAATCGCATAATATTTTTGCCAGGGGCCCGAGCTGGCTCTCGACGCCCCTGGCTTCAACCCCCAAAGGCAAAGCCCCTTCCTTGGCGCGCCTATATGGTTACGTATATTTATCCTATTATTCAAGAGAAGCACATTTTACATAGAGATCGTGACGAAAAAAACTTGGCAACCTTTCAGAATGCTGTACCGTACTGATATCACATCAAACAAGATGTCTGCCTCCCTATTTTATAAATGACTCGCTTTTATAGCAAAATACAACGTTAATTTCATAGCCGTTTTTAGGAAGAATATAAGGTAAGATATTTAATTCTTTTACAAATGTATAGAAACTAGAAAATAGTGACAATTGAGCATCCCTCATCATCCGCAACCTCGGTATTTTCCCTTCCATTTGCGA
The DNA here is from genome assembly GCA_034698405.1 of Symphylella vulgaris. Lineage (NCBI taxonomy): Eukaryota > Metazoa > Arthropoda > Symphyla > Scolopendrellidae > Symphylella > Symphylella vulgaris. Next base: position 10,250 of record JAQGBM010000962.1, on the reverse strand, counting down.
ATCAATAAGAACAACATCATGGATGCTATAGCACGCGCATTCCTTCTTTCCCCCCATATATGGGTCGCAACATGTCTCGCGCTGTGTTATAGCAAAAACTTATTACGTATAAAAAAGCAATTAAATGATATATGAAAATATTCGCATTTTCCGAAAACTATCAGTCCTCGCTAAATTTTATATAATTTCTGGTCCGAAAGATTCCTTACCTTGTCAGTTGTCATATTTATTATACCGTATACAGGAGCATGTTCAAAAAGTATACCAAAAGTCGACCATTATTTTCGTCAAAAATATTCTGAAATGAAGTAAAGAGTCAAGTTGTAGAACTTCATTTTTTTATATTTATTTATTTATTCGTAATCGTATACTTCGTAAGTTGCTTCGCCGTAGTTTTTGTCTCCAATATCTCCTCGTCTCCAACAATTATTCGTATCCGAACAAATCGTATACCCGACATTTGGTCCCCGGAACATTTCGTTCGCGGATAACCCGTCCCCAACAACTCGTCTTCAACAATTCGTACCCGAACATCTCGTCCCCGTACAATTCGTCCCCAAAATTTCATACCCTGAAACTCGTCCCCAGCAACTTTCCTACCTGAACAACTCGTACGAAATGTTGGGGACGGATTGTCCGGGGTACCAATTGTTCGGTACGAGTTTTTCAGGTTGTATGTATTGTTGGGGAGGAGTTGTTGGGTTCGGATTGTCCGGGAACGTAATACTTGCGGGGACCAATTATTGTTGGGGTACGAGTTGTTGGGAACGAACTGATCGGGGACGAGATATTGGAGACAAAACATCCGCGAAGCTCGTAAGTTATAGCATATTTTTTAAGCAAGCAACGGTACGATTAAAATTTCGATTTAATAAACTAAAACTACGAGTAGTCTATATCAGTTTTAATAAATTTATATTCTGTATACGTGAAGTGACGAAGCCAGGATGAAGCTTATAATTATATACAGTATAATACGCATCATAAAAATCTCCACATTTTTGTTGTTTTATTTTATTGTCGTAAGATTTTATCGGTAAAATTTACCATTAATATAGCATTTGCCCCTAATCATTCGCGCTTGTGCTTTCCCTCAATACATCAACGTGTACTACGGAAAAGCTAGAAATCAGGGGCATTACACTGTTTGCTCTACTACTCTACGAATACGTACGGTCGTGCGTACGGTATTCGATGAAGTACAGTACCCATTCTGCCACTCTTAGCTAAAAGACCGTATCTGCATTTTTTATTTCTTTATCTGCTAAAAAAATTCGTGGCAAAAAATATGAAATAATTCAGAAGACCATAATTTTGCATTCTAGAATAATTATTTTTGCTAGTAAAAAAAGCCTTAACTAGGCCTACATAAAACACCTACTAGACCTACTACAAGAAAAAACGATTTTTCTGAGGACTATTATAATGAAAAAATGAAATTGTAGATACGGTTTTTTGGCTAAGAGTGGCAGAATTATTGTCCGGTAGCCTTTTTAATAATTGTATTATTAAAATAAGAGGGATTACCTATAAATGTTTAAGGGTGGAATGTACCAAAGATAGTTAAATTTTAAACCGGGTTTAAACTATGTATCGCATCGCTTGATTGGCTACCTTACTATTTTAACTGTGGCTTTACGTTAACCAAGCTTTAACTGTCTTTTCCACCCTAAATACAATAAAAATGCCGTAATATTAAATAACAATTAGCTATTAATAAAATCATTTAGTAAACAATTTTTTAAATTTGGTAGGCTAATAATTCATTAATTTTTTATGAATTAACATTTTAAAATGACAATGAGCAAAAATTTGAAATTTGTCATGTCAGTCAGAGATTTTAGCCTATTAACATCGGTTTTTTTGCAGTCGCGCGAGTTTCGTATTAATTATCATTACGTGCATGACGTAGGCGTTTCAGATTTTTCAACGGTACGTCATCACTCGTAATGATAATGAATACGAAACTCGCGCGACTGCAAAAAAACCGATGTTAATAGGCTAAAATCTCTGACTGATGTGACTGAAAACAAGATTCGCGCGCGAGCCTATGCCAAAAGGATATTAAGTTTTATAATAAATAATTATAATAATAATTATGTTTAGGAGGGTGGGGGCAAAGGCTAAACTTCTAAAATAAATTTTAAGAAAACTATTGGTTGAATGTCATATTTTGTATTTATGCTTTTACTCGGTATTTTAGCACTTGTAGAAAAATATAAAATTGTTTTAATTAAAATTTTATGGAAAATCCCTATAGTAATAATTATTGTATTAAAATACAATATAATTTTTTTTTTCAATTACAGTTTTCAAAAATGAGGATCCTGTCACCGGAAAATTTCCTCACCAGTGAGGAACAATTGTTCCAAAATCAATCGGACAGTATAATCTACACTCTAGAAAATGATACTGACGTGGATATCGATTCCGTCCTAACGGTCCAAAACGGATCGTTCTTGTTCCCTGCGATCGAACTAGTACCCTGTAGCGAATGGCAGGGCCCTCAACACGTTCTATTCCAGCTTGCAAACGCATTTTTTCTAATGGGATTCTGTTCCCCCAACAATAGAATCGGATTGGTGTTTATGCACATTGTTCTTATTGTAGGTAAGATCATGTTACTAACTTATTTTATGCACACGACAAACATTTATTAGGCCTCTAGTGCACCAAGGAGGTTAACTTGAGATTAACTCTAACTCCAGGGTTAACTTGAAATGATTCGTAACCCTTTTGAACGAAAATGGACATATGATACACCAACATTTTCGTCTTGAAAAGATGTTTTCAAAAATGTTTCATCATCATCAGGACCTTATCCCTTAATGGGGTCGGCCGTACGAGTTCTATCCCTCCATGTCTTTCTATCCTTAGCGATATCCTGATCCACCCCACAATTCTTAATATCTTTTCTAATTACCAAATCCCAATACAAAAATGTAAAAAAAAAAAAATTACGGGGCATTAAATATAAAGATATTTCAAAATATAGCCTACTGAAATTTCGCTCTTACATCTCGACGACTGCAAGACGAAAATTTTGGTGTATGATAAGTTATAGGCCTATTATTATACAGTATTATCTGCCATACGGTAGTGATTTATGTAGTCAATGGGCCCGATTTACGTCCAAATTCTTAGCGTAAAATTTATACTCTTTACCTCTTCCACGCATATGGCTCAAGGCCAGGTAACGTGTATACCCGAGGTATGTGTATACATCACGTACGCTTATAAGAATTTGGGCTTAAATCGGGTCCAATGATGCTGAGTATCCAAGGGGAATAAAATTATTATTACTTCTAGAATATTTTTATGATAATAATAAGACATAAAGACCCGCAGTATATAAGTTATTTTTAAAGCCTATCAATCAATAATAACATTTTATACCCCCCTTTTTTAAAATCCACTTTCTCTATGAATTTTAGAAGAAGAAAAAAAAAAAACCTCAAAAACCATTTTTTTCAAAAAAAAAAAAAAAATGGTCCGAATTTTTTTTCTTATTGCAAATCTTGGGGGAATTCATTAAAATGCCAAAAAAGATGCCAAAGGGGGAAAAACAGCAGTTTACATAAATTATTAGAATGATCATTATGGACGAGAAAAACTTTCTTTTGGCATATTATCCCCCGTTATATGATGGTCATAATACTGTATAAAAATAGAATTGTTCCCCCCTCCCCCATTTTATTATATACCAAATCCTTGACTTTTTGTTCTGAGAGCCGGAGAGTTTGAAAAAAAAGGTATTATTATACCACTATAAAAATATTTTTTTTCGAAAAGGTCGAATTCATATTATATCTATCGTCGTATCTAACTCGTAAGTTATAGACAAAGAGAGAAATAGAGAGGGTCCGATTTCGACGTAAGTTAACTTTATGGATATGATATTTCGCGAGCTCTTTGATTTCTTCGAAGTTGCGCCAGTAAAATAAATATAAAATATATTATTATTGTTTTATTTGTTTGTAATTTAGGCTACGGTTGTAAATATATTAGGCTCCTTATCTATAAATTGGCATTTAAAAAAATGTTATAAACGACAATAGCGGGCTTTTTGGCGAGTGTAACGTAGATAGAGTAGCCTTTTTGTTATAATATAGGGGAGATTTACAAACGCGCTAAGCGAAAATAGAGAGAAAAAAGCAATAGTAATGCTCTTTCCTGGCCTGGTGTGCGCGTATGAAAATGAAAGCTTAGTGTCGTATTTTTACTCATTTTTCGCTAATCACGTTTCTGAATCGGGCACAATTATGGAATCAAAATAGTATTACCATGTTTTCATAACACCCACCGCCGGTCAGCAAGGGCGTGCGCAGAAATTAGGCCAAGGAAGGGGGAGGGAGGGGGGCAAGACCAGGATTTAATGGTTGGGGAGGGAGCTTAGGGGGGGGGGTCTGGGGGCGAAGCTCGTGGATATATTTGCCCTTTTGCACGTGTGCTCCTTGTTATGTATTCACTATTTCATGTTTTCTATGCGCACGATCATCTCGTAATATTTGGATGGTCATTTTGTATATTTAATAAATCACGTGACTTCATCCCACCCTCGTCGCCATTGTTAAGTATTGACTTACTTAATATCCATTTAACATTATTATCATTTAAGGTTAAATTAGCTTATAATGAAATAAATACTCGCTGTCGTAGAATACCGTATGATACGTGCTTCCAGCTCCAGTTACGAACATCATTATGAGAATGTTGCTTCTCGCAACGCGGCTGAGCTGAAGTCACGTGATTTATTAAATATACTAAATGACCATCCAAATATTACGAGATGATCGTGCGCATAGAAAACATGAAATAGTGAATACATAACACTCCTCAAATATATACTCTCGTCCTTCATTGATGATCGATCAAATTTTGGCTAATAATAATAATAATTTTATCTTCAACGGTCTTCCGCAAGAATGCACTAATTAATTAGAAAATTTGTGGTTTTCGTAAACGTCAAATTTAGCTTTTGATCACCCCGTCGCGTCGCGTCTGTTAAAATTAATTTGAGTGGTATCATAACTTAGGGGTACGGTACTCGTATTTTATATAGGGCCTAAAAGATATAAAACTAATTTGAATATCACTTTCCGCGCAAAACGAGTTCTGTTAACTTGATTATTAATTATAGAAAAATTACTTCAATGTTCATCATCATCGTGCTATAGCAACTTATTAACATAACTAATTATTATTAAAGTACATTATGTATATTTTTACGATAAAACTTATAACGACTCCATACATTTTACACTTGTTTGAACATACAGGGTGAGTAAAAAAAAACCGCCGCTAAAAAATTTTTTGAGTCCGTTCATCGGTAGAATAGTACTTATGTGCTCTTTCACATAAGTGCTATGCTATCCCATCATTTTTCATCGCGTGGAGCAGTCCATTCGCTTTCTCGCGGGGCGCACATAAGTACTATTCTACCCGTTCATCTACAAAAATTTCTAAGTCCGTTCATCTATAAAAATATCAAAGTCCCGTAAATTTTAACTGAGCCAGAAGTGCACATAACAAATTTTCTCCTGACTGAGCTCCATCATCTTGAAAACTAACAAAATTTGATACTTGTACAAAATTTGATACTTTTTCGTTTGAAGAAAGTTGAGGTTACGTTAAGTCATAATTTACGAGACTTTGATATTTTTATAGATGAACGGACTCTGAAATTTTTATAGATGAATGGACTTAGAAAATCTTTTGAGCGGCGGTTTTTTTTTACTCACCCTGTATTATTACAGAGCCTTGAAATATTTCAGTTCTCCAGAATATTTAAAGTGCTAGGGACATTTACATTTATTTACACGTTATTAACATTACAAGTTAAAATCACGGTCGATAACGGTTTAATTTTAATTTTTTTTTAAGTAGAAATAAAGTAGGGAGGAAATTAATATACATGGGAAATCGGAGCGTTTTTATTTTTCCATTGCACACTTACCATATTCCATTGTCGTGTATCGTATATATAGGTATAGGATAACTCATGAAAAAATTGTAATACTTGAACGAAAATAGACAAAATAATGATACTTTACCAAAATGTTCGTCTTGAAAAGATCTATTAGAAAATGTAAAAAAAATATTAAATAAAAAGATATTTTTATTTCATGCTGTGAGCCTAATAATTTTTTTTTTACATTTCGGAATAGATCTTTACAAGACGAACATTTTGGTAAAGTATCATGTGTCCGTTTTCATTCAAGGGTTACGAAGATATCAATTTTTTTTTCATGCCTAATCCTACCTATATAGGCCTATAGTTACGTAGTTCTCGCACTGGGCGGCGCCTCACTATGCTGCACCATCATCAATACGGAGTATTAAAAAACCACAAGACAAAACTGACCAAATATCTTTGTATTGCAATAATTTATTGTCTCCAGCTGCTAAAAAATATTAAAATTAATATGGAAATATGTGGAAACCTATATGCTATACGAAATAACATGCTAAGTTATTATTTTGTCTAAAAAGTTATAGCTTGGAAGAGGAATAATTTTATTATTCCTGTTCCAAGGTTATAGTAAGACTCAACTTTAATTAAACCACCTACGGTAAATAATTATCCTTTATATCAACAACCAAAAACACACAGGCAAAATTCAATTTCAAACAAAAATTGACATCATAATAAGTCATAACTTTTCTTCTGTTCTATGCTCAGTTTGAAAGAGTCGTATTGTATTATTTTGCTTTTTAAAGAACAGAATAGCCTATATTGTAATATCCTGTGCCAGCTGATAGCTCTGCGCACCCTTTAAGAATTCCAATCGGGCAGTCCTAAAATTATTTATTGCATTACATTTGCCAAAAAAAATTAGCCTTTTTATGACAATATTTCCCAAGTGCAAAGAATAAGATATTCTGTTACATATAAGGAGACAGAATGTAAAACAAGTATAAGCTCGACAGACTATAATAGGCTATACATACTATGCATTTTATTGAAATATAGTTAAAGTTTTTATGCCCGTTTTAACTATTTTGAAGGACGAGAAGAGTTGGCATAATAAAAAGGTTAACTTATACTGTACATTGTGTACAACCTATAACTATAGGCATGGTCGGTAAAACGGGAAACGGGAACGGGAACGGGAAAAATAGAACTGGAAACGGGAAAACCGGGAACGGAAAATCAATCAATTTCCCGACCGGGAAAAAAACGGGAACGGGAAAGGGAAATTTTTCCCGTCACCGGGAACGGGAAAACTTGTTTTCCCGTTACCGACCATGCCTATCCCCGGGCAATCCGTCTCCAACATTTCGTACGAGTTGTTCAGGTACTTAAGTTGTTGGGACGAATTGTCCGGGGACGTATTGCTCGGGGACCAATTGTTCGGGTACGAATAATTGTTGGAGACGAGTTGTAGGGTACGGATTGGCCGGGGGACGAAATGTTCCGGGGACCAAAACATGTCGGGTACGAATTGTTCGGATACGAATATTGTTGGGCACGAGATATTGGAGACAAATCTTCCGCGATGCGCCAACAAAAGGTTTATGAAAATTGTAGATTCGTGCATGGCAGTAGATTCATGCATGGCACTTTCGTCGTTTTGCTATGCGAATGTTGCAAATTCGTGGGAATGGCAACAAAAGGTTTATGAAAATTGTAAATTCGTGTTGGCAAAAAAATCGATTTTCTCGGATAGTATCGATATTTTATATTCGTGGCTCTGGCTATACTAATAGATATCCTTACGTGGAGTTTTAAAATGAAAAAAAAAAAAAGCTAGAACCACGAATCTGTCAGATTCGTGCCTCTGGCTGTTTGGTAACGAATCATAGCGATGACGTCAAACTGCCCCTTTTTCAAAAGACTTTTTTGTGGCTCTGGAGTGAAAAAAAAAATCAAAATACATCATGAAAGGGGGGGGAGCATTCAACACAATAATAAGGGTAATTTTTTTTTTTTGGCAGGAGGGAGAAGTAGACGTTAGAACTTCGAGTTGGCTCTATTCCAAGACCCCGTTAATGACGGCCGCGTCTAATAGTAAAGAACATTTATTCTTCAGGGGTGAATGTTTGGGTAACTGTCGTCTATTGCTCGAAAGGGGTGCATTCGTAAACGCTACGGATCTCCAGGGTTACACTCCTCTGCACCACGCAGTGTTGAACGGCGCACACAAGAGCGCACAATTCCTGATAGAGAAGGGAGCAGATCCAAACGTAAAATCGTCATCCGGAAGATACCCTTACGATCTAAACATTTTCCGCCAAAGATATTGGGACAAGAGCTTATTTACTGACGGTGCGACACCCAGAAAACAGGTAGAAATCTTGGAAATGGATGGAGCCGTGATGATTATGCGACACGGAACAGCAAAAGATGTTACAAAGTTTTTGGACCAGACACTGGATATTTGCAAAAAGTCCAACCTACAACATTCTCAAGAATTTTTGTCCAATTCCCAGCAGTTGAGAAGTCTGATTCAGAAATCTAATCCCGAGGAACGGAGTGAAGAAATTCAGCTGTTAGCCATGAATATAGTTGCCAGATTATCTGGGGGAAACAGTACCGCAAAATTCTGGAACTTGCTTTCTTCTCTTCCCATCTGGAAGAAATCTTGGAACGTTTTCAACATTTTAAATTTCCTGTCTGAAGAGTTGAAACGTGTCGAAGATTTTGCATCTTTGGAGGAAATTGATTTTTATTCGCTCTCGGACTTGGTTTCATTTTTTCAAGACTGGTTAAACAAGTTGGTCGAATCAGGAGATGAATCAAAAAAGAACGAAGCTTTAACGCCAGATAGAATTTCTCACGTGCATTCCATAGCGCGTTTGGTCATCGCGTGTTTCAACAAATTAACGCACGTGACAAACGACAACAAGATGTCAGACACGTGCGAAGAACTCTACGTCAGACAATGTTTCGTCCTGACGTCACTTCATTCTAAATTCGCTGACGTCATGACGGAAACTGATTTCAACGAAAACAAACGACTGTTGAAGAAGTTGATTGAACTGGATTTGAAAGACGGGGATTCGAACTATTTGATGCATCTCGTTCTCAAATACAAGTATTACGGATTCGAATACGATCTCGTCGGGTCTCTCCTAGAAGATTTCTAATATTGCAGTATATGACGTTAAAACCCAATGAGATACTTTTGAACTTGCTTCCAATATTTATGATCTAAATTTATGTGATTATGCATTAGGCCTACGTAATAAATAATAGTTTTGTTGAATTTATTGCTGACTATATTAAATTTGATTTATTTTATTTTATTGAAGGGAAAAGGTTGAGGACATGTACAGGGTGATTCAGATGAAACGCCACAATTTCGAACGTTTATAACTAACTGTACATACTAATCTATTTAATGATAAATTAATAAAATATACACCCATTTACACAGCAAAGATAAAAGTTTTTTTAAGCAGTGTTGCCAACCCTAGGGAAATTTCCCTTGACCTAGGGAATTTTTCTTTTGTCTCATTTCCCCTAGATTTACAAAAATTTTCCAATTCTCCCATAGACTTCCATAGAAAAGAGAAAAATTCCCCAGGTTTTTTTCTTGAAATCGGAAAAAATGAGGACGTATAATCTTTAAAATACGATTCAAATCGTATTTTAAAGATTACGTCCTTATTTTTCTCCGTTTGTGTTGAAATGACGAAAAATCAAATTTCTGTTGTCCCTTCGTACTTTTTCGAAATTTTGTGTCATTTTCAAATTAACTTATTCGAAAAATTAATGTGTTTTGGCGCGAAAACTTGAGATGTAACCCCTTAATCCATTATGTAATTTATTTTTGGCAACCTTAAATTTAGAAAATAAATAATGAAACTGATGTGCATTATATAGCTATAATAGTTTATCCATATTTTATAGAAATGAATAATAAAACTTAATTTTAAAAGTCCGTCTGATTAAACACGGCTAAATTTACCACAATTCTGTTTTTATAATAATACTTTATAACTTACTGTTCTTATAATAATACTTAAGTTTATAGTAATAATTATCCAAAATAATATTTTTTTCACATTTAAAAAAATATTAATATAATTATTATAGAATTTTTTTAAATGTAAAGAATCTAAAGATGTATACGGTACTAATATTGTAGTTTATGATGTATTTTGTAATTTAAAAACTAGTTTTGTTGAATTTTTATATTTGGTAAAATATGTTTTTTTCCCCGTCCCGTCCGCATATTTCCAAATCATACCCATTTCAGCAACCGGAGTTTTTTAACCAATCACGTGCGCTGGTTATTCGTTAC
>JAQGBM010000961.1:0-11733 GCA_034698405.1 Symphylella vulgaris | reverse complement strand
GTAATCTAATACGGTTTGAATCGTATTTTAAAGATTACACCCTCATTTTTCTCCGATTTCATTCCGGTTTGTTTAGAAATCTTCGTACTTTTTCGAAATTTTGCGTCATTTTCAAATTATGGTCGTTGAGTTGTAGCCGCCTACTCAGGTTGACTGGATCTGCATTCAATGAAAACGCTGCTAACTTATATTAAGTTAACTTAGGTGCCCATCGGACGTGTAGCGCGTCAACGTAAAGTGTTTTTCGCTTCTGGGTTTCGTGCCCTTTAACGAATATGGGACTGGGAGAACCACATAACTTAATTATATGTTTTATCGAATACTTAAAAATTATGACATTTATACAGCATAAAATTGAGATAAATTCAATGAAACACACATTTTCAGTAGTTTTAAAAACAAAATTACTGAAATTTTTAATGCAGTGACTCCATAATTATGTTTTACGCATTCGAATGATCTTTTGAAGACGAAAGTTTTGTTGTCACACTAGGCCTACAATATATGTCCGTATTCGTTTATTCTAATCCTGTGGGTTACGAATCCGAGATTTACGCTTCTGTTGAGCACCTAGCTATTACAGTGGCGTGGCTTCAGGATCAACGAGCCGGTAAGTCTTTGTAAGAGGTATAATATTATATACACGCACCAGGCAAACACAAAATACGGTATACGGTACATTACTCTTTTCATTGTACTGAGAATTTAAAAAAAGTAAATTGTCATTTTGTCCTAACTTAGTACCGGGCTAGTAGCCTGGCTCTACATTTTATCGCGCTTCGTTAACTAACGAAACACAGAAACCCTGCTCTGGAGCAGGGGTTATCTGTAAAATTATTATCCCAACGGAAAATTGGACCAATTGGAGTTAATCGCAGTCTTAATTTTACAGATAACCCTGGTTAACGAAGCGCGATAAAATGTAGAGAATACGGGGCCAGCCTGTAATCCACAAGTTAGCATTTAGCAGCCCGCCTCATTTTGGCATTGTTGTTTTCAACTTTTCAGACCCCACCCATGCAAAATATTGGCTACCGTACGTAGTCATGAATATAGTTAAACTTACGCATACCGTATTACTGCACCTTTAACGGCATGCCGGTATATTCGAATTTACCGGCATGCCGTAATATTCGGGCAACTTTTTTACTTGCCATTTTAAGAAAACCATATCCAATAACATAATTTTTCAATTAATTTTTCCCAAACAAAGTATTTTTCATTGAAATTTGCGATTGTTTCGCCCACAACACGATAAATTACATTAAAAAGACTTCCGAGCTGCTCCCTGAGTAAAATGCAATTCAGAACAAAAATTCGCATATTCCTATTCCGGCATGCCGGTATATTCGAATTTAACGGCATGCCGGTATATTCGAGATAATTTTTCAGATTTAATAACTCTCAAAACAAGCGATTTTCGCTCATACCGGCATGCCGTTAAAGGTGCGGTAATACGGTAGTATTATAACATAATAACGTGTGTTGTTTTTACTATATTGTACATATATTATAATATGTACAATTCATTTTCCATGCTACATACACTTTAAAATAGGTCATAAATATAATCAGCTGATCAGTACAGCTTAGCTCACGGATTAGCGCGATTATACATATTACACGTGCAATATGTGATGAAGCCTCCATCATCGGACCATTCGGAAATAAGACATAAATATTATGACTCACAATATTGTTATATCTCAGGGGGACGAAAGTTTTTACGCAAAGTGAATTAACCTCCCACTTGCGTAATGCACATTTTTGTCGAGGAGGTGACAAGAGTATGGGGGGAGGACGAATTACATCACAACACACACATATAACGTGACGTAAATTACCTTGTATTGGAAAATGAGGTACGCGTTGGGTTACTTTGAGCCATTAAATTTAATCGCCTAATATATCAGCCTATATACGTCCCTCAAAGGTACATGGAGAGGCTGAACAAAGGGTATATTTGAATTACGTTATTAACATTTTACTATATATACAGGATCGAGATACAACATTAGAGTTTTTAATGTTATCAAATGTCTGAATCTCATGCAATGAAAGTACGAACATGCATCAGTTTGCTAAGTTGGGAATTTTGTCAGCACATTCCCTGAAATTTATACTGGAAAATTTATTTCCCCAGCATCAGGGGAGGATTATTACCGGTTATTGGACACAAAATCTGCGGTGCTTTCTCATATAGTCATAGACAATATGCATTGGAAAATTCCATAGATTTGGTGTCCAATAACTAGCGCCCCGGCCTGTGGTGCGAGTTATTCGTCACCCAAAACACGGGAGTTTCCTTTATGATTCAAATGGGAAAAAGCTCCAGAGTTTTGGTGACAATAAACCGCCCCTGCTGAAAACATTTTACGTTTATAGGGAGCATTAAGGGGAACTACACGAGGGAACCTCTCATTTTTAAGAGCTGATAGCTGACTTTGGTGCATTCCACCCTTATAGGGTGGAGTGCACTGTGCAACAAAGTCAGTTTAAGTTAAACCATAGATTAACCAATCACGCACAGTAATACGGAGCACGTGACCAATTTAAACCAGGTTTAAAAGTTAATCCTAGTCGGTGCAATCCAGCCTTAACAATTAAAGAGCCGAGGAATTTTCTAACTTAATTTTAAAATTCCTTAGGGCGATTTCCCTGATGGAATAGATCTCAGCTATAGCATCACTGCAAAACTTAACCTAAATTTTGTATTTAAAATACACGCTTAAATAAATTCATATCAATTGTGCAATTAAACCACCCATGAATATCATCTATAACTGAAGAGAGACGAAATCCTTTTGCATTATTTGAACAGCACATGCACACATCGATTATGAATGCACAAATTGCAATCTCATTACATCTTCCACACACATCACTATATAATATTATGAATAAATTCAGTATAGCCTCCCCCTCCTACGCTTTCATAGTGGGAGTCGTCTCCAGCCCTCCTTTTCGCCTAGGAAGAGGTACATAGGTCTCCCTTTCGCAGCTCTCCAGATTAGAACCCTGCTCGTTTTAAAATCTAGCTCTCGTCTGAACACCCTAAAGTAACATCGATCCATGATACACAAAACTCATAAAGAGCAGTGCTGATAAAACACAACAGCAAAACTCTCCATATATTTCATTTACACCTCGTATGTGCGACTTTAGGAAAGGAGGATTATGCGTCCGAGACTCCGAGCTAACATCATTGTCATAACATTATTATAAGTTACATTATGAGCTAATAGCGACACAGTGGAGTCAGAAGAAAGACGTGGTACTCGTAGGGTAAACTACCCAATTATTGGCACTTTAAGGAGTTAGGTAGATCTATGTTTTAATTTTCCAATGCAATAATTATGTTACAGCTTAAAAAAAAACTTATTATCACCTGATTTTAGAGCAGCAGACATCGGTTTCAAATTTTTTTTCTACAATATTTAAGATGTTATATAGTAAAACAAACAAAAAAATTGTTAAAAACCCAGTTGTTGGCACCCCATAGTGATTGGCACATTCAAAAAACCAACAAAAACACAAGAACCCAATTGGTTGTACGAAGGGTGCCAATAACTGGGGGGGGGGGTGCCAATAATAGTTTATAGACAGTTTACCCTATAATAACAGAATCATGCATGTCAATATGGATGTGAAATTGTGAATGTGTAGGCCTACAGTTTACACTCATATAGAATTGTCTGCGAAATGCGATAGTGTTTCTAGATAGCTTGACAGTTTCACCTAAACTCCCATTCTTATATTAAAGTTGGGAATTATAATTATCAGTAGGCTAATCAGCAGACCAACATTATGGCTCCTGAATGAATTTTCACAGGCGCGCCTTATAATAAATTCCTCATCACAGATATATGCAGATTCTAGCTTGTACAGTAGTTAACATAAGTTATATAGGCCAGACTACAAGACAGGGAGAGTTATTCGTCACCAAACCCCCCCCCCCCCCATCGAAAATACACAGGGAAACCCCGGTTGTTTTTGGTGACGAATAACGCGCCCCCTCACCAAAAACACGGTTGTTGGGGTTCCCTGTGTATTTCATATGGGGGGTGGGGGTGTTTTTGTGACCACTAACTCGCTCTTGGTGCGCGTTATTCGTCACCAAAACTGCGGAGCTTTCCCATTGGACATACACATTACACAGGAAAATTCCGTTGTTTTGGGTGACGAATGGTGCGCGTTATTCGCGTCACCAAACGGAGTATTTCCTGTATATTTCCAATGGGATAACACCGGTGTTTTGGTGACCCCACTAACTCACCCCAGGCATTGACTTTTGTGACAGGCCTTTCCGGAAAGTTAATATGTATCATTAAAAAATTGTCAGAAGATCAAACCCGAATAATTTAGAAAAATATATAATAGCCTAGTAACCTATATAGAGGTTACTAAAGTTAGTAACCTATATAGGTTACTAACTAATGTAGCTTAGCTCGTTATAATAGGATTATAAAGTTCGAATTTTGACTTGTGGATGTGGTAACACTCGCAACAGCCCCCCCCCCTGTCTGGATCTGGAAATTACAAGTCTGCACTCTGCTGACAGACTTCATCTCAGATTAAGACAATAAAAATGTACCTAAGTTAAGTAATTATTTGATTAATTCCGAATGCATTTAGATTGCATGAAAACACGAGAGAGTAAACAGACCGGCCAGGGTATGTTGTAGGCGGATATTGTTTCATCAAATTACCTCTGCGATCACATAAGAAAGCAATTATAATCTTTCGGAAAAAAATCTGTACATAATATACTCGTATCTAGGCTATAATAGCCTATAGCAAATAAGTTACCGGTATATTTAACCAGTACCACCCTGTCAATAATGACATTAAATTATTTGAGATACAAAAGTATAACTTTGACATTAACATAACCTACCCCGTATATTCTATATTATGATATCATATTGATATTATGATGTGGAAAAACCAAAAAAAAAAAAAAAACCTCAAAAATTACCGTATTAAATTCCAGATTGTACTCCATGAAATTCGGCCGCCATCAGGCCAAGGTAACGGTCGTCAAATAAAATAATCATAATCCAATATTGTAACTAACAAGTTTAAAAAATGACACACTGTGCAATAAAGCCTATATAAAATTAAATAAGTGCGAAGTGCGAACAACATCAAAACATATAGCGGCATCGCTGATCGAGTGTTGATGGTAGCTTAGCTCGATACGACAGAATGTACCTAATTTAAAGAAAACTAATAGGATATAGAGCTACCTACAGTATAGCCTAATTATACACTGTTTTAATAGATTGTGCTGGAAGCAAGCTTTAGTATTTAAATCAGATCTCTATCTCTTTTAGAATAAGGAAAATAAAAAGAATATATACGGGGTAATAAGAAAGAGACGAATTTACCTAATAATATCGCTTGATCGGTTGCAGTGAATCAAAAGGATGAATATGAATAATTTGAATAGATTTCAAATAATTATGTAGAACCCTGATAGAACTGATATAATTATGCGCTTCAATTTATTCGCAAAACATCAAAACATTGAAAACATGTTTATAAACTGTGTTTGTGCGATGTTAAATTCATGTTAAAATGGTGATCATCATTAAATGATATAATTCGATATTCTAAAATATTATGCAAGCTACTACCTGTTAAGTTATGGTAGATAACCTAATTACTGTAATCAGGAATTTTATTGAGTTCAGGAATAATAATTATTCCTATACCAGAATAAATAAACATAAGAAAATAAATAATACAGGTATATACTGTATATAAGAAAATAAATAAATAAATAATTTAATAAATATAAGAAAATAAATGAATAATAAATAGGCCTAGGCCTATAAGAAAATAAATTTAAAAAATAAAAATATATTATAATGCCCCTGTTGGAACTGGGAAGGACGATTTTAGCCTTGAATTTAGGTTATATAATTTTTATTTTCAGATATATTTTTTATTATATTATGGGCTTACGAGCTCAAAACTGCGAAGCACTGCTGCGACGCAACAACCAATTTTTCTCAATCATCACGTCAATCAGCATATAATAGGAGTATAAAGTAATTTGTTTTATATAATTAAATTAATTATATTATATTTCCCTACTCTGAGACTTTTACACAGTGGGAGTAAGTTTACACAACGCTATCAGCAATTCGACCAATATGGCAATATTATAATAAACGATTATTTTCTATCTAACTGATTCATTTCCTTAATTTATGGTGAGAATGGTAGCACAAGATCTCATTCACATCGCATACACACCCGCTAAAAATATATATATTCGTTACACCTGGGTGATGTGTCAGACCATTTGTCAAAAATGCATGGACAATACATTGTACCTATAGGCTATATGTACGTACACGGTATATGTGTTATTCAGATTGAAAAAGGTATGAAAAACTTCCCACGAAAAAATGGTACAAGTGTTGATTTTACCCACAGTATGATACACACGTACTATTGTCTCCCGACTCCGACCCGCGATGCCATTAGCAATGATTTTTGTATAACATAACCTATACGACAATACAGTATTATATTTTGCACGATTATCACAGCTTAAAGTAATTACGCCAGGCAGGGGGGCAAAATAACAAAAAAAAAAGCATAAGGGAAAATTCTCCGTATCATCAGCCATCATCCGTAATAGGCTATGCATTTACTGTAATGTTACTGTAATCCTGCATAGGCTATCGCATTTCATGATAATGCGTAAGCAATATCGCGTCACATCACAATTCGTGTTTCATGAATACGAATAGGCAGATACAGTACACAGAATAATGCATCAATAGCCTATACGTACTAACTTATTAATTTATAAGTACTAGCAGATTAATATTACTAAGTCACGTCTGCTGGGAAATTAGTAGCCTACTTAATAAACTTTGTGTTTTTTTATTTTTGTATATATTTTTATTTTCATTTTGTAATTTTTGGGTTCGCTGCGCCCCTTGCGACTTTTTTTGTCATGTGTTTTACACAAAGTGAAATTCCCATACATATGCTTTCACCTTGCGGAACAAATCTAAAAAAAACGGATTGGCCGAAAATTTTAAAATTGGTGCCATTCGAAAGCTGCATAAATTTAGAGGTGCACGATCTATTTTCAAGTTTCTAGCTTTATTAATTAGTGAAAATTAGTGAAAAGTTATAAATTTTTAAATGCGGAAATTTGGAAAACTGAGCAGAAGTGCTGACGTTTATTGCTTGACTACAACGCAGATAGCCTACCACTCTTAAAATGTAGAAATGCTCAAGCGAAAAATAAAATAGCCTTCGTTGCACTTACTACTGCGGTAATCTGGTACTGTAGCTTCAGCTTTTTGATCTATTTGGAGGGGGGGGGGGGTCTAAAAGTGGAAGGTAAACAAAACTGGTGTATCCCAATCTAAAGAGAAAGGCTTTACCAGATGAGAGGAACTAAGGTGGAGGAAAGATTAAATATTGAAATTAAATTATTTTGAGATTTTAAATGGGTGAGCATGCGAAAAATATTTTTTGGGGGAATCAGTTTTGGTAATGCTATCCCAGATCGTGTGGACCGTCCTCTTAATCTTCCCACCATGTGGGAATGCGCAGTTTTTACGATATAAAAATTAATGTTTCTCAGCATATCCTTACCTGAAAATTTTATGGACTATACCATGTAGTGCAGCTTGGCAAGACAGTGTCCATCTATCTTCGTAACAATCACTAAAGTGTCATTGCTTATTCCACGACAAGTACCTGCAACATTAACGAGAGAATCACTGAGCCTGAGCTGTATAAAAACAAACCTTACTGTCTCGCCGAGGAGGACATTAACTAACACACGTACGTATACAAAATCAATAAAGCTCTAAAAATGCACACTGGCTAACTAGCTAGCTAGCTCTCTGGAGGTTGGAGCTAATAATATACGAATTTTACGGCAATTTGTCCAACGTGTCCGAAACTTTAATTACTTTTTTTTTCTCACATGTGACCTAATTGACGTGATACCAGTGAGGCCCCCGCAAAAATTTGCACAATTTTGTTAAAGTCCATTCATTAAAACCTTGATTAAAACGCAAATTTTACCAATCATTCGAATTTTTTTAAGTAGGCTATAATTATACGTTTGATTAAGCATTTACGCGGGGTATCTTACGCTTTTAGCACTAAATAATAGTATAGGCCAATTGTACGAACGTAAGATAGATTAGCAACAATTAACTTAAAAATAAAATGCGATCAAAAACATAATTACTGTATAGGGGATTTTCTCAAAATTAAATTCTAAGTTCTAACGAGATATTTCCCAAAGTTGAAAAAAAAAATTATGTAGCCTATTATAGGGTATATTATAAACTATAATTAATGTTTTTTGTAGGCCTAAATGAATAAAATTATGCAATATTTTTAAATGCAAAATTGAAAAATAAATTATAATAACTTAATATGGTACAATAATTAAAAATGCGAATAAGTTACGGTATTTTAAAGTTTTTACCGGTAATAGTGTTTGCAATACGGTACATCACACAATTTACTGTAAGACAGGTATTTTAGTTTTAAAGGCTAAATTTTAAAAAGTGGTTTTTTTAGTAGTCCTGAACTAAATAATAATTTATGTAATTTCCTAATAATTGTAGCTTATTATTACCATACCCCGGGTAATCATGCCCAATTTTATTATGAAAAATATTTTTAAGAAAAAGGCAAAAAATACCTATAGTAGGCTATTAATGATAATTATAAAATCAATAGACTATCATTCACTTTATACACT
This sequence comes from Symphylella vulgaris, assembly GCA_034698405.1. Classification (NCBI taxonomy): domain Eukaryota; kingdom Metazoa; phylum Arthropoda; class Symphyla; family Scolopendrellidae; genus Symphylella; species Symphylella vulgaris. The sequence goes on along the minus strand of JAQGBM010000961.1, from coordinate 2,975 downwards.
CGAATTATACTTAATACCAGAAATACATTAGGTATTTCTGCTAATACTGTAACTTAAAGTTATCGGGCTAATAATTATAATAAAAATCTATTTATTTTTTATAAGGAATGTAATGTCATATACTCGTATTCTTTATTAAAAATTAATAGATAGCCTATTAATTTTTCTTTCCTGTAATGATTACAGGAAAGAAAAATAAATCTTTACAGGATTGTAGGCTATTTTATAACCTATAAGTTAATTTGTTATTTTATTATTTTAATCTATGCCATTGCCCATTTGACACTACGGTACTCCAGCTTCTACAAACTAACATGTTCTTTTTTACCAGATATACACCTTCGGCTCCTCTCCCCCTATATATTTGTTTTATTTTTAACACTATCCGTCTTTTCTGAGCTGCAATAACATAGGATCAAACAAATTGTACACAGTGCTATATAGTGTTGTATATTATTCTTAAACCAGCCGACTGTATAGGAGATTGAAACACGATTAATAAATTTTGTCTACACACCAATAAATACGTACTGTCAATATTTGTAGTTGTGCAAAAGGAAAAAGGAGGCAGTAAATAAATAAATTTCCCGTTTTTTATTTCCCCCCTGTCTGACCCAACTAACTTACAGTGAGGAAATCACGTACCGGAGGTAAACTGCTATTTTATGTACTAGCTTACAAACAACGTAAAGCTGGTTGGTACTTGGTATATAGGCCTACTTACAGAATTATTTAAAATCAATATTGTGGTGTGGTCTGGATCTTAAATAATGAAATTAGCAAACTTTACTCACCACAAAATTCCGTAAAAAGCAGTATGTTTCCAACACCAATACTGTCTTTCAGCACGCCTGCTTTCAGGTATACCAGTGCTATAATTATTATACAACCAAAATTCGAATATATTACAGGCTATGTCGCATGCCACAAAACCGCAAAGTTGTCCTTTCAATTCATTCGATCTCGTAATTAAGTAAACATTTGAATGAAGTCGGTCTAATTATAAATTTAAGGTTTTATTTGGCTATTAAGCTCAGCAATATTGTATAATATAGGGGATCGAATACCGAAAATACAAGGGTACAATAAAATTTCACCAATCACCAGCCATCTGGACTGGGGGGCAAATTTTGCCTGCCAATTATAAAATCGGCAAAATTTTCTCGTCTGGGCAAAATTTTGATCCGAGACTAATTATTATGTGACAGGGGTTATTATCCTTAATGCTTCTGCTCAGCTCAGAGCTGGCATTTTAATTTTTTTTAAAAGTTTGAAACATTTTTCTCTCAAAAATCTTAAAAAAAAAAAAACACAAATTTTTTGGGGGCCACCATTGGTCGAATCCAACCGGCAGGTATTATCAAGGCGTTCACGTACTATTATTGACCAAATCCACGAAAGTAAACAAAAACAATAGTTCTGCTCAGTGCGCATGCTCCTGTCAGCAGCTTTACTTCCGCACAATAGTTATTGCGCGCGCTTCAAACCGGAAGTAACGCTGCTGTCGTAATCGTGGATTTGGTCTATAAGGATTAAGGGAGAGGGCCCATTGGCACACACCCACGAATATACAAAAAAATTTCGGAAAACATTATCACTAGACTAACTCGTATAAAGTACCATTCAACTCCGTCCAAATGTAACAAAGTGCTGGGGATATAACGAATTTTAGAATGTACGTAGGGGCCTACGCTATTATATACTCAGGCTATTCTGATTTTCTTAAAATCCAAAATATTATGATACTGCATAAATAATTATACTGTATATATATACGGTATAAATAACAATGAAATTATGGAATCGAATAATAAGAATGGGTAAAATCCGAAAACAATACCTAGATACCTTGCTTTGCAACATACATCTAGGATTCTAGGCTAACCATAATCAATACCGCATAGGCTAAGTTATTATGCAAATTTTGTATTGTGTCATTGTTCTATGATACAAAATGATGGGACATAATGGAACAATAATTGTTCCATTATTAGTCACATTTTACTCGTTCGTAATAATAATAATTATTATTACGAACGAGTAAAATGTGACTAATTAATATTACATTACTAATCTAACTAATAAGCTATACGTACAGTCTAACGACACCACGAGTCTATCAAGTTCAACAGCACAGTTATGTTAGCAGTCGTCCTATCGCACAGGTTAACGCCCAGCCATATGCAGCTGCATGCGTAACATTAAATTGCGTGTATGATGTTAAGTCCTCAGCATTTGTACAGTTACATGCATTTAAGTTAATACCTGCACGATGTTTAACTATACAAATAAACAAAAAGAATTCTGTCTCCAGAGTGTCAATTTGCAAAATGCTATACATGGCATTATTATTATTATATTTAAAATCAATAACCTGCATCAGTTTATTTACATCATCCACCGAACGATTGCAAAGCTAGCTCTCAGAAAATTAAATAAGTTATTGAGCCTGCAGGCTAATCAAACTAACTTATATGATGGGGGTACAATCGGTAGGCTACATGCTAATATTGCATAATATTGTAATAATTGTTATCTATAGCCAGTGGCCGATATAAAAATGGTCGCCGAAGAGGCCCCGGGTGCCCAATAGCCCGAGAATCATAATCTTGATTATGATTCTCGGGCCCGTGGCTAATTGTGGTAAAATAATCCGTATAGGCTATAGTTTGTATACTTTGTACGGTACTGATTTACATCACAGAAATGCCTGAAAATACTGCCTTTATGATCCCAATAACCCATACGGTAATACCCTGTAAACTGTAAAGGAATTAATGCAATTTAAGTCAAATAGTTCCTCCTCTATAGGGGGTAACGACTCCCAAACTTCCTATTTTATTACATTAAATTTTAAGCCATACCGGTACCGGTAGCAGTTTTTAGTTTACCGCAATTCCGCAAAACTGCGAACTGCTAAAAAGGTAATTGCACACGTGAGCAACATCCGTATACAGTCAGTACCTATACATTTT
>JAQGBM010000960.1:0-11737 GCA_034698405.1 Symphylella vulgaris | reverse complement strand
ATATATAACGAATCATTAGCATTATTATAGCCTTTACCTTAATACGGATTACGGAGTAATTAGTTTATGAGAAAAAAAGGTCGGTGCTGCGCACCGACTTCTAGCGCCAGGCGCTTTGCGCCTGGAATCAGTGGCGGATTTAGGTGGGGGGGGCCTTGGGGGCCGCCCCCCCCCCAAAAGCAAAATAAAGTTACCTTTTTTTCACTGACATACATTACAAAAACCCCTTAAAATGCACCAAATTTCAAAATATGAGTTAAATTTTACAAAAATTTCCGGGGTTTCATCCCCGGACCCCCACAAACTGAAGAATCTGACATTCTTAACAGATGTATGTTAATTTGACTTAAAATTCGCGAAATTTAACATGAATTCTGAAAAATTTCCCAGACCCCCTGGGCATATATTCCAAATTTGTGAAAAAAAATTTCGCCCCCCCCCCCCCAATAATTCTGGATCCGCCACTACGTGGAATATGTAAAATTACTAAATGTGAGTTGGTAAATTCGCTGTCGTGAGTTGGGAAAATTGGGTTTACTCCCCCCCCAATCATGACCCCTTATTCGGTACGCCCCTGGGTGTAAACTGTTTTCAGAAATAGCCGCTGCTTTAGGAATTTTATCACAGGCACATCGATCGTGAACCGAACCTGCACCCTTGGGCAAAGTGCATTATCTACAGCACCGATACGGTTCGCAGAGACGTGCCTGAGTTTGTTTACAAGTTCATTATTATAACAGATCTTAGAAGGTCTTTTTTTTATTAAAGATTAGACCAATAAGCTACTTACATAACCTAAATTTAAAAAATAATAAAATATGATGTCCACTGTCAGTGGATCTGCCAATAAATTTTATTAATTTAATGTGATGAATCCGTAGCAAATTTTAGGTGAAAGGAGGGGATTAATCTTCTACCGGCGCAACTGATTAGTGATAACGATCACAATACCTGGATCTTCAGAAATATAACACATTTCGAGCAAGATGTTCTTTTGCCTCAGGGAAGGATTAACACCTGCTATAGAAAACAATAAAGCCAATGAAATGAATTAAATATTAATAATTTCCACATACTGATGTCATCATTGGATTCAGAATACCCGAATTAATAAGTCTAGGTGAAAATTTCATTCCAATATTCCGTCTAGAACCGGAGATAGCTAATTTCAAATAATTATATTCGTAAGTCGATGAAATAAACTCTTCGGATGCCGACGTTTTAAATTGCAAATCCTTTTTATATTCATGTTATTGAACATCAGAACACCAAATAAAAATTCCAAATTTTTTTTTTTCATCCCTGCGTCACTGTCTTAACCAACCCAAGACTTGGGTTCGATCCCCAGCTAGTTAGCATATATTCCACTGGCTAACTAGCGGATCTTGGGTCCAGCCATGGGAGTGGGTCTAGCAGATCATTTTATTACTGTTTCGGCCTTCAGCAAAGAAATTGTGCCGTAAGACCCGGGTTCAATCCCCAGTTATGCCCCCTCCCCCAGTGGACTTATTTATCTGGTGCATAATAATATAAAAAATATTACAATTAATTTAATTTTTATTTTAATTAATTAACATTATTCAATATAAAAAATATTACAACTGCCGATACTCAAGTGAATACCGTAGCAAAAACGATATTTTCCCCTATCTGCCATAAAATGTTACAATAGGAGTAGCAAAAACGATATTTTCCCCTATGCCATAAAATGTTACAATAGGAGTTGTGTTATTATTGTTCACTGCTTCCCTTGGGGTGAGGCTATTTTTTTCAGTTAAGCGCCCCTAGGTTTAATCACACAAATTACAAAATTGATCTATTGTGGATCAGCTTTCTATAGCTTACAAGTGGTCTTTGAAATTTGATTCTGTCCAGAGAAATAAGTGAAACAGACCATAGAAAATACAAAGCGGCTTTGCAAGTATAGTAGCCGAGCCTATAGCAAAAAGCCCAGACAAAAAACGTTATATCCTCGCTCTCTGAGAAGAGCTGCTTATACTTCTTAAGTTATTGATCGGATAGTCGAATCCTAATATTCCTGGGGGCATTTGCAACTGCACGATTTTGCACTTGAAAATTTATTCAATTTTTTTCCCTCTTTTTATGTTACCAGCTGCAGCAGATACTAAACTTTTCTGAATGCGCAAAGAACGAAGTATAAATCTTTTCGTAAAAAGGTAATTTTCTGCCTGATGTTACACAACACATTTTATGGGTATATAAATTTGTATGCACGTAAAGTACGTATATATATATGTATATATTTTTTTACCTAAGTTATATAGGCTACAGATCTACGTATAGATAAAACCCGTAAATATATTCGATGCACGAAATTCTAGAAAATCTATTTCTTATATCATCCGAAAAATAAGGCACCATCATCATTCAAGTGTGGCGAAAAAGATGCGTAGTCTGCAAGTACTGTATTATAAGATGCGAATCTGAAGCTTGCAAGAATCGATGCATGTCTGATAAATGAAAGGCATTATAATCCTCTAAGTTATTATAATACCCATCAGTCCCCCCCCCCCCCCTTTTTTAAATATAAAGTTAATATGTCAAAATGTAGATACTCGTACTCTTATTATAGCTAGGCTATGGTATATACCTGTATGATAAAAATGGATCAATAAAAATGTGTATACTTGCTTGGTGTTACTAAGCAGAAAAATACTAAATTATTAAAATATTTTTACATAAAATAACAGAATGATGCTGGAGTTGCATTTCAGGATTTCGCAGGCGTTAATTTTTAATACACAGATAGTTTTCAAGTTGGGGTATACGAAAAGGAAAAATTAATGCAATCTCAGTAACTTAATCTCGGGCATGCGAAGCATTACCGCCTATAGCAATATAACCTACTTCCCCCAATCAGTGCCGACGAGAGGGGGGGGGGCAAGGGGGGCAACTTCCGGGTGGCCCGCCAGTTCCAAAGGGGGCCCGGAGTCTCATAAGGGGCCCGGGCTTGAGAGTTTTTAACTCTGAAAATTAAGTGGGAGGTGCCTGAACCCCAGAGAAATAGCTAAAAAATACTTTAAAAAGCTCGAAATTTGACTAGCATCCCAAAAAAATTTCGCCTGCGGAGCCTCCAGAGGGGCATAATATTTTTGCCAGGGGGCCCGTGCTGGCTCTCGACGCCCCTGCTCCCAATTAGCAAGTATGAATAATTTTAGTAGTAGCCTACGTACAAGATAATGTTCTGTCTTACTTTTACGGAATTACGAAAATGATTAAATATTGTGCGAAGCGGATATATAGTTGAACGCTGCAAAGCAAAATCAACTCATGGATGATTATGATGATGACGGAATTATGATTTATGGGTATTTTATTTAATATAGGGGGCAGAACATATTCAGGGAAGGGACAAATTAATGTGGAGATATCACCCATTATCAAAAAAAGTCTTTATCATAAATGCACACAGCAGCTCTATATAAAGATTAAATAATTCTTTCCTGTCACAAATTAATCTCTGCTATTATATTACCCCATTCACGACCGTCAAGCAGCCAGACAATATAGGCTATTATTAATAATCTCAATAGAATTCAATCTGTCAGAATTATAATATGTTACAGCTCGAAGGAGAACGGATATTAATCATTTATTAGAACAGATATGTAACAGTTGCCAATATTCAATTCCATATTTAGGATGTGTGAGAACAGGACCGTGATAATCCGGAAATTGCTCTTGAGAGGCTCCTCTATAAACGAGGAATCGAGTATAATTATAAGCACCGAAGCACTCTTGAAGTCCTATAGCATTTTTGCTTCAACTTTACTATAATAATAAGTTATATCGTATACTCTTTTCATCAAAGTTTTGGGAAATAACTTGTAGGCTATCATTGATAAACTTTCTTAACTTCCCTTTTTCTTAAAAAAAAACAATAAAGTCTAATTTATTGTTTTATTAGAAAAATGGAAGTTGTGAAAGTTTATCAATAATGGTTGTCGGTCAATAGGGGGAAAAAAATTAATGTAATAATTATAATATAAATAACTTATATACTATATGAAAAATAACGGTGGTAAAATAATTTATAGAATATGCTGCACTCTTCAAAAATTTGCATAAAACTAATTAGAATAAATCCATTCCTTTTGCTGCGCCACAGCACGCGTACATACTATCATCGCAGACATGAAGACATCGTGTATTTGCACAAACAACGGCTCAAAACATGCAGGTCCATTAATTCTAAGCGCATCACCAGCTGATTTCTCCAATGTAAAGGAATTCAACCGTGTTCTAACTCCCCGCAGCAATCTATTCGTAAATAATTAGTTTTGCAGAAATTTATAAGCAAATCTCTGCATGCAACTCTCAAATAAGAAGAAGACAATAAAGCCTTTCCCCCTCCCCCAAAAAAAAGGAGAATTTGTACTTCGATTTGTACAGATGTTTGCGACAAGAACAGAAGATGTTCTAGAACAACTACATAAAGCGCGTGCGTTTAAATCGATAAGGGTTTTGTGTACAAGAGTTTGGTGTATATTTTACTACTTTTCATATCTTCCGCTGACTTGCGCGCAAAAGAACAGATCTTTCGGAGCCCCGCGCGGAGTGAATATATAGAACGAAAAATTCGGAGCTCTTCGTTACAGTATTACGTGCGCAAATACCTCGATCAATAATAAACGTTAACACGTTTAAATTAAACAAAGCTATAAACCTATAATAACGTATAATAATAATAGCAAACTGTTGTGTTTAATGTAAGGGATGGTTATATAAAACCTATGATCAGACTGCTAGTGTCGTCACAGGATTCCTATAATACTAACTTGCTGGGGAGCTTGTGCTGTGTGTGTATTACGTGCAGTCGTACATGTGTATAAAGCTTGACTACTGTCCAAGGTCTTGCCATTATTATTAGATCATTCAGAAAAAAAAACGACAAAAAAGTTACTGTGCAGCTGTTTTACGTCGAAAAAAGTTCAGGGAATTTATAATTAACTTACGGAATAAAAAAAATGAATGGCAATAAAACGGCCAGCGACCAAGTGGTTACATTCGAAGAAGCGAAGCAACATGTCGAAAAAAACCTCAAAGTTAAGAATTTCGAGGAAAAATTGAAAAAGGACCGAATGGCAGCTCTGACCGAATTAATACGGGCTACGTTCGATCAGTATGCATTTCAGGTAGGTATTAACCGTAAAAAAAAAAAAAACGTTGCAATTCGGTCCGAGCGCTTGAATGTGTGTAGGCTTGATTTTTTTAATGATCGACAATGCAAAGATCATAATATAACCCGAAGAAATGGAGTATACGAAATTCAAATTTCAGCCTAATAGTTATGAGCATCATGGGATGTCATCCCCGACATAAGACTTCTTTAATGTGCAGAGAACAAGGGGGATTGGGTTGATTTTTTTTTTACGTGGCGGTGCATGAGATGAGCGACAATGCAAAAATCCCACAACCCGATGACGGTAGTGAGATTCGAATTTTAGCCTGTAATTATGACAGTCGCAGCAGTGGGATGTCACCCCCGATATAATGCTAATTCTTTTAATGTGCAGAGAGCAAGGGGGATTGGATTGATTTTTTTTACGTGCTGGCTTTGACGATCGAAGAGCGACAATGATGCAAAGATCGTAGATAATATAACCCGACGACAGAGTGAGATTCGAATTTTGGCCTGTAATATATGACAATCCGCAGGCTTCTTTAAAATAATGAGCAAGGAGGATAAGAGGGGTCTCGAAAGAGCAGTAGGCTCAGCTACCATCACTGCTGCAAGAAATGTTCTCTTACGAAAATAATGTTTTTTTAACGAAAATAATGTTTTTTTTACGAAAATAATGTTTTTAACGATCTTGATCAACGCATTTTTACTACCAAAAAGTGAACGTGACTACTGATCTACTCGCCATAAACACTGCTGCGATACAGTTAACAGCGCTATATATAAGCCTGCCCCAGTGGTTAGCGCCCTTGCCTCTGATTCCCGAAGGTCCGCGGTTCAAACCCTGGGTGAGGCAGATAAGAATTTTCGCGTGAGTAAAATAATTCTTGAAGTGGCGGCTCTTTCTGATGAGATATGTTTAAACCGAGGTCTTGTGTAGATAGATCCCCTTTGTGCACAACCCTCAGTCCCTCATACACGTCTGTAAATTCTGTCTCTGATATATGAGGCAAAATTTAATATTCTCACTCCGTCGTGGGGTTATATGACCTTCGTTGTTAAAAAATCAAATCAACTAACAAACGTGCGCTGTGATAGGCTAATTTATACAAGATCCTTAGGCTATAATAATATAGATCAAGACTTTAAATATCCACATGTGAAACTTGCGAGCCACGTTTCCAACTGTAAATTCTGTATTATGTACTCGTAATCATGCTGCGAGTAAGCTCCTATAATGTCTAATTATTTCTGTTTATGATAATTTATATTGTAAATTTATTTTTATTAATAAAATTAATTTATAATTTCATGGGACATAGGAATTTGTGCAAAAACTACAGTATATAGCCTATTATACTAACAGCTACGCTTACGAGTATAAACAGCGCATACCTCGTATACTATAGACTTTTACCCCGTAATATTGTTATACCATAAGAGTTATCGTCGATTACGGATAATATAATTTTCCTCGCAAATTGGCTGGTTATACCATAAAGGATATAAGATTAATTTTATTTTTCCTCTTTGTATAACTTATTATAGCACTTTATTAGATAACAGTCAACTGTCAAATTAGCCTATAGCCTATGTTAGCAAATTATTTTTAGATATAAACTTTCCGTTTCACATTTTCTATATTTGTTATAAGTTAGTCTGTAATTAGGCTATACAAAGTATCGTAGTTAACTGTATCAGAATGATATAGGTTGACGATTTTCCTGATGTTATAATTACCATCATAATCTATATTGTAGGGCGTAGGCTATAGATAAAATCCCATAATGTCAAAATTTTTGTGCAATTCAATTTTGCACTTCACGTTGACGTATATAGTCATATACCGAATGTCTCCAAAAGTTACGCAATATCGATAACTGTTATAACAATATAACTTAATCGATTTAATCATCATTTTATAAACTGTAAGATGATTGCGACATGTGAGGGGTTATTTCAGATAAACGGTTGAATCTTACGAAAAGTTTTACATAAAGTTTACGTAAAATTTTTACGCAAAGTTTTACGTAAATTTTTACTGTTACAGAAAACTTTACGCGAACTGTTTATACGTAAACTTTACGTAAATAATTTTTACATCAAATTACTGTTACAGTAAAACTTTACGTAAACGTTTGACGTAAACATTTTACGTAAAGCTTACGTAAAAAGCTTGCGTGAAGTTTTACTGTAACGGTAAAAACGCAAGAAAGGTTTTCGTAAAACTTTTCGTAAAACCCTCGTAAAACTTTTCGTAAAATTTTTCGTAAAACTTTTCGTAAAACTTTTTACGTAAAACATTTACGTAAAAAGGGTTTACGTAAAAAGTTCACGTAAAGTTTACTGTAACAGTAAAAATTTAAGTAAAAATATTCGTAAAACTTTGTGTAAAACTTTTACGTAAAATTTACGTAAAACTTTTCGTAAGATTCAACCGTTTAAGTTATCTGAAATCCTAATAATTTTTTAAATAACCCCTAATTATCGTCACATGTCGCAATCATCGTAGAGTTTATAAAATGATTATTATATTGTTATAGCAGTTATCGATATTGCGTAACTTTTGAGACACTCGGTGAAGACCAACATGGCCTTTAAGGTTCCCACTATTCACGTTTTGTCTTACGGTATTCGTAGGTCGTACGTAAAGCCAAGTACTCACCGAACCTCGACACGGGCAAATTTTAAAATAGGCTACGTCAATTAACCAAACAATATTAAAATACAAGGTATTAACTCGTTTTATCGTACGTAAAGGTCGTACATAAATTTGTCGTATAGCCTATATTATGTGAAAGGCCCTTTATAATTGTTTCCACTTATATACCAGCGTAGCTATTGTCAAAAGAGCAGCACTGCGATTGGTTAGAATTATAGGTCTCGTGTTTACGCTTTAAGCTATATAGCTATATACGCTTGCGACAAAAACGTTCTCGGTGACGAGTAAGTTACTATATATTAGGCTATGTAAGGTCGTATACACACATTTTGTCGTTATTCTGCCACTTCTGCATCATATGGACAAAAGGTTCTTATGATACTTTAGGGCAAATGAGCTGACGAAAACCTTGAGAGCTGGAGTGGATTCGATGTTCCCGGTGCCTAAAAGTTTGAATGTTGAAATAGATATTGCACATCTGCTTGTGGCGACTGTCGAACAGGAGATAGGCCGGGCGAAGTGTCGAAGACGATCGAGGACACAATAATATTGGTGTTTCAAGAATCAGGAAACATTGTTGCTAGAAAAAAAAACGAGCTTAGGTGACGTGCTCGTTTTGTAGCAAAAAAATTAATAAAATATATAAAAATAATAGTAAGTTGTATAAGAAATATAAAAATGTACATTATGCTATATTGATAATTGTATTAATGCTCTATTCGGGGGATATTACGCAAAGTCGCAAACTTGAGGTAAAGTTTGTAAGTGAACCGTGGACCATAGGGGTATATTGTTTGCACTTTTTAATAGAAAATTTTGTGATCTTTCTTTTACTTCAGAACACTTTTGTTCGCTAGAGTGATATTTTGCGAGTTATAAGCAGAAAACCTCAAAAAACGGGAAAAAATGAGGAATTTCTCAAATTTTGGGGCACACCCCTCAGAGCAGCAACGCTAAACTTTATGCCATCGTGATCAGCGGATTTTTTCCATTAAGAAACCACCAAAATACTTTCTGTTGCAGTTTGTTCTCGGTCAAACATATAATTCTTGTACTAATATGGTGACTCGAGAAAATTTGAAAAATCGAAGAATCTCGAATTTTTTTTTAGAAAATAATACAAATAATTTCATTATTATATCTAATATTTTGCTCTATTTTTAAATAGAAGAAAAATGTTAAACTCTATTAATAAACGATGTCTTACGTGCATGATACTGAAACACGAATGGGCGTTGACAGGAAGCTAAGGTATTTGAATTATTGTCGGAGCATCTATGCGACCACCCGTAAAGACCCGTTCCCACATCATTCAGCCATTATATACCTGCACGAGTTCGCTATAAGAAATACCCATGCAAGTCCCAAAGTCGGTGCCGATAGTGCAGTATAGTGGCCTTAGCATTATATTAGACTAACATCAGATCCCTAGTGAGATCACTATCAACTTCCCAAAGGGTTCAAAATTCATTTTTCATTTTAAAGTTAATCTTCATTTTATAATGGCATGTTTGCATGCAAAATTTGTCCAGATTGCGCTTGCCAAATCGAGATTAAAATGTATATACGGTGTCAAAGTAAAAATAATCTAAAAAAAGCGGGAAATTTATGTAATAATTTGATTTTTGCACGTGTTTGTGTGTTTTTTATATCAAATAATCCGCCAAATTTACAAAAAGCCAAAAAAATTTTTAAAATGCCAGTTTTTTTTTTAGATTCTTTTTAACATTGACACCGATTAACCTAAGCGTCAGTGCCAGTGGGTTGGGGATTGCGCGCTGGCCTCTAAACACAATGTCATTGCTGTTCTTCAAATATCACCCGCTTAATGAAACTATGAGTATACCCGGTAATAAGAATTTCAGGTGAAATTCTTGTGTGTGCAAAGCGTTGGATAGTGACGGCTCTTTCGAATGAGATTTTTAACGGATGTTGTTTTCTCTGTATTTTAGATCATTGCTCTCTGCACATTAAAGAACCATTATTTCACGTTGTAATCCCACAACTGGTTACGGGTGACATAGACTATAAATTCAAATCTCACTCGTGTTATGTTAAGACATTCGTTGTCGCTCACCGTTTAATGTTAAAATTTTTAACAAACACAACGAATAGGCCTACAAGGAAAACACATATTTACGTGCAATCCGCCCGCCAGTATGATTTTACTAATATTTTAAAATAAAATATGGTGTCTTGATTGGACATAAATACCCTAAAAATGGGATGCTGTCTGGCGTCTGCTACCAGCACCTCTGCTTTACATTTAGGCTGAAAATTCGTTATAGATGTACTCGTATAGCTGCATTATTTTTATAGGCCGTTCAAATTTTAAATAATATAGGCCATGTCCAAATTTACGATACTTTATATTGTACCCGAAAAAATTAGGAACCCTTACTTACCTGAAGATGTGCTTGTCCATCTGCACTGATCCATCCAACAGCAATGTCGGCACCAACCATACCCCCATGTCGCGATAAACCGAGGGCTACGTACCCCTTAGTCCTCGCTTCAATTTGAAATATTATGTCCTCTTGTCTAGGGGTCCATTTTAAGTGAAACACACCTTCGGGGTCCAAAACTGTACTGTGGGTCCACTTTGAACTTCCAGGGTGAACCAGTGTGGAAGTTATTACACTTAGTGTCCAAAAAATGGACACCAAAAGCGTCCAAACTGTATTATTCCTCATAATTAGTTTAATATTTATCATTAGTAATTCATTGCACGCACCAAAGTTACACCATTATACCCGAAATTTCCAAAATTACCGTACTTTAAATCGTTTACGTTTCATTTGTTCCTAAAATGTGTTTTATAAAAAATGTAATCCACTATGTTGTTGTTACAAAAAATTAAACTGAATTTAAAAAATTATGTCCAAAAATGTGGTTCCTATTAGATAAGTAACATTTATTCCATAGCCGGGACTTTAATGCAGTTTTTTTTTATATTATTAGATCTCACCTACAGCTAGTTGCAAGAACGAAACTCTAGCATGAAATGAAGAGAAGTGAGACTGTGAGAGATGAAAGACCGGGAGAGCTGAAGATTGGACTTATGTCTGTATCGAATAAAAACATGATGGTGGTGCCATCTATGAATCGTTTGGGTAAGCTATATCAATAAACATTAAAGAATCATCTCTCTTCTGGATTAAAAGTGGAATCCAGGATATTAAATAAGAGGAACCAGGAGGAACAGTAACAGAAACAAAACTCCTGTTGATATGCAGGGTTCGTAGCGAGATAGAAAGTCAGTGAATTCAAAAATGGCCAGGAAAAACCTTAGGCCGGAATTCATATGTCCGTTTAGATCGATCTAAAGTCTGTAGCACTTGATTCGGTCTATTCATTTGCCTTTTTCACGAAAAGGTAAGGCTATAGTCTTTGTGTTTTTAACGAAAAAAGTGTAAAGGCTATATATATAGTCTTTGTGTTTTTTACGAAAAAGAAAAGTGAAGGCTTTGTAAAAAGTATAGTCTTTGTGTTTTTCACGAAAAAAAGCAAAGGCTATAATAGTCTTTGTGTTATTCTCGAAGCAAAGGCATTGTGTTTTTCACGAAAATACTGAAAAAAAAATGCAAAGGTCTTTGTGTTTTTCTCGAAAAAAGCAAAGGCTAGAGTCTTTTTGTTTTTCCCGAAAAGACTGAAAAAAATGTAGAGGCTATATAATAATTATGGTCTTTGTGTTTTTTTCGAAAAAAGCAAAGTCTTTACATTATTTTTTTTTCGGTCTTTTCGTGAAAAACACAAAGACTTTGCTTTTTTGGAAAAAAAACACAAAGACCATAATTATTATAGCCTCTGCATTTTTTCAGTCTTTTCGTGAAAAACACAAAGACTATTATAGCCTTTGCTTTATTCGAGAAAAACACAAAGACTTTACATTTTTTTCGGTCTTTTCGTGAAAAACACAAAGTCTTTGTGTT
>JAQGBM010000959.1:0-11740 GCA_034698405.1 Symphylella vulgaris | reverse complement strand
GTGAACTTCCCTGAGGTGGTTTTTCATCGATTCTAAGCACATTAATAATTTATGCTTTACGCATTTTTTCCACGGACATAAGTACAACAGTCTCGATTCCGAAGCATCTGAATGATGGCGATTTTTGCCCGTCTCTCTTGGTCTTGGCTTGGACGGCTTAACCTTGGCCTTGGATGTTGGAGTTTTCTTCGTTTCAAAACTGGTCTCAGTTCTTCCTTACGCATTAGAGATAAATGTCTCGACGCATGCACCAGGAGTGCTATTTCTTTTACTAAGAAATTGGTCAGTGTTACCTGGTCTTTATCTGCCATTAGAGAGTCGATTTGGTAGGTTAAACCAACTAAAGCCACATGCAATAAAGATTGTAGTTGTGAGAAATGTTGATCCTTTTTTCTCGCTTTGTAAGACAAGCTATCCCAAAGTGGTTTATTTATAGCTGGTATCATCAGCTTAGGAATATTTTCTGGTGAATTCTTTGGCCCTTAAGTAGAAGAGGCGGCGACCACACCATCCGTTGAAACATTTTTGGCCCTTCTTTAACTTCTCGACTTACAATAATTAATCCGCCATTGTCTTGGCCAATGAATATTCTCGGTCTGGCTGACTCATAGGAATCAGCATTTACGTCTTTCAGATGCGCCCACGTATTTTTCAATCGTTCCATCTTTATAGTTTGGACCGGGAGACGGAAATCTTTTACTGTTATGGATGGCGTTGTTCAGTTCATATGGATTGTTACCCTGTCCGGATACTTTTAGGCTTACCTTTCGAGATAGTATTTGCTGTCTTCTTTTACACTCTGTCCATTTTAGAACCAGAGGCTCTTCTTTTCCTTCTAGTCCTAATTCGTCTGCCAGCGTCTCGTCCAACATCGTTATTGTTGCGTCTTCGTCAAGCAGCGCCCATGTCGCTATTTTACCTTTCGGACCAAGAAGTTTAACGCGTAATACCTTCAAAAGGACAATTTCTAGAGCTTGCATCATCAGAACCGTGTGAGTTACGGTTTCAGAATTTTTATCTTCAGATGAGTGAGAGGATTTAGAGAATTTGGCTGAAGACTCGGACGACGAATTATTATTGTGTAATAATTAATGATGCCATCTCACAAATCCAGACACGTCACACTTCAACTTTTTTTTTACAATCTCTAGTGGCGAGGTATTTTGCCAAACATGAAAAACATAACTTCTCTGTCATGGCGAGAATCTTTCGTCTGTATTTAAGACTTTAAATTTGTCACACTTACCGATGCTATGTGGTGATCAGCATCACAGGCGGCTCAATTACTGGTATATTTACTTTTGGTTCCGGAGACAGTGGTCAATACCGACGAATTTTTTCCTACCTTTTTGTCGGGAATTTTCTTACCGGTAGATTTATTTTTCACGTCAGATTTGCGGAAAATTCCGGCCATACTAGTAGCTGCCTTGGCATAGGTAAGCATCCAGTCGCCGATATCTTTAAGTGACTTTGATTTCTTGTCAGCTGCGGCAGTCATTCCCCACTGCAGTCGAAGCTGTGGTGGCAGTTTACATAAATTATTAAATCATTCATAAGTCTAGGGTATTGCATATGGTCGTCGCGCTCTAGGTGTACACAGTGGACACCAAACCCTTTCTTCCATGCTAAAGTTCAAAAGGTAATTTATCTTGCACTGAAGATTTTCCAGTATGATTCAATATGTAGGCTGCAGTGTTGCAGGCCTCAGCCCAAAGAAGCTTAGGTAAGTTATTATAGTTTACTAGGCCTAACATTGACCGAGCCGCCTCCATTATGGTCCTATTTTCACGTTCAGCTGCTCCGTTTTGCTGTGGTGTATACGGTGGTACAATAAAATATTCAATTCCCCTCTCAGCAAGGATTTTGGCAACTTCTTTGTTATCAAAAATTATTCTTTTCCGCCATCAAAACGTAGCGTCTTCACACAATGGTCATTTGCTTTTGCTTCATTTAAAAATTGCTCTACTCGTAGAACCTTACACACTTCACTTTTGTGTTTCAGAAAGAATAAACGACGATATCTGCTATAATCGTCTTTAAAGCAAACGTAGTATAAATAGTTTGTTGCTATGTTATGTGCTAATCCTCCATCCGTACAGTAGTTTATATTTTAATATTCGTTCCTGGTAATTTAAATCACATTGTAGTTATCTTAGATATACTTTAAATAAACGATTTATATTATCCTAATCTAGAGCTTTGGAAAAATAGGTCCTCTCGGCTCCAACGATGACCGAGCTCTCTCCCATTCCAAAAACAAGCTTCGCTCGTTAAAAGTTTACCAGACCCGAATCTCGTGACTCGTGGAATTAGGGTACGTACGCGCGGTGCGTGCAAGTACTGTTTTGGTCTTTGTAATTTAAGTCCTTAAATCCCTAACTCCGTTTGATAAATCTATTACACTCATAAATTTGCCCCATGAAATTTTTCTAATAATTCGCTAATTACCGAAATCGGAAATAATTGCTTACTGAGCTTCTTATTAACAGAACGGTAGTACACCACAAAACGGAACTTATTATTATTTTTTTAGGCAAATTATTATCCTTTAATTTTTTTATAATAAGATCTGATGAATCAAGTCATAATTTAATCATAATTAACGTTTTTTGAAATGTTTAAACAATGAGTCGATGATACCGGTGGCAGGCCTACTTGGTTTTTTAACAACATTTCCGTTTAATGCCTTAGACTGTTTCCATAAGCCCTGGATTTTGTCGGACAAAAATCTTCCATTCTTCGGTCTTCTGAATTTCTTTGAAGTTGCTTGCTACAAAATCGGACGCTGCTCCTTCGAGAATTTTAGCTTCATGCATGTTGCCAAAATGAATCATGTCTAGCGCAGTTTCTTCGTTGATTTGTGACAATAGCAAATTTTCGACCAAGGTTTATAAATTTAGGAGTTGGAACCGATTTGCGGCGGCAAGGAGGTCCTTAGGATCGATGTTACTGCATTCCATTTTCCCTGTATATATGTATACAAGGATATTTCTAAACACTGGGTGGCTAACTCCTTAATTTCCACAAGATTGTTTATATTTTCCATAAACTTGTGAGCAAACATCCCCCAAAAATATGGACTGCGGCAAACTAAGACACTCTTGTAAGCCTTAAAATCCATTCTAACTTTCTCATGGGAAATTATTGAGAGGGTTACATCTGCAAATGTTTCGTCTCCGAAGAGGGTGCCTATGTCGATAGCCATAGTGCATGAAACTGGGCCAGGCATTTCAGACGTCCCCGAAATAGCTGGTGATACGAGTACATCATTGGTATAACGTACATTACAGGTTATGAGAAGATCTTCATGTTGTAAATCATCTAAGTTAGTAATGTTTGCCTACTGATTAATTTTGGATATCCCAAACAATTTTCGGAACCAAAAGTTACGATAGAATCTTTGGTACGTACAAATTCTTTTTTTTTTTCGTTTTTTTTTTTTGTCAGAAAGTATAAAATCAAAACTAACTTCAAATTCTTCTTTTGAATTGTCGGAACCGTCTAAGTTCAAGTGCAGTTACAAGAAACCTCTATGCTCTTCTTTTATGCCATTCGGGTGAAGTATCAGTTTCCAGTTCTTCTCGTCGTTTGATGAACTGAATTTTAATTTTCTGCTACAGATCGCGTTTCTTTTGAATTCCAACTTTTCTATAGTCCATTCTTAGTTAAGCTCAACAAGTTGCGAGGGGGATCTTGTCCATGTTTTAGTTTTTTTTGTAGACATGGTTCCTTTTTGACCATGCCTTCTTTTAGTTTAATTAGGCACTGCGGCCAATTTTGTTTTTCAATTAAAAATTAGCGAAAGTTCAGTCACATTTCAATCCATCAACCGGCTAATTTGTAATTAATTTTCTTAATTATTATTTGCCTTAGGCACTAACAATACCGGACTTGCCCACTCCCCTGACGTAGGTTCTATTAGGTCCCAATCCAACATTTTTTGTATCTGCATTTTCATTTCAGTCCGCCAGTGAAACGGTATCCGGTAAGCCATTTATTCTACCAGGAATGGTACTATTACTAAATCATTATTAAAATTGATTGCAAAAAAAAATAAATAAAATGTTACTAAAGTTACCGGTACTACTAATGATTAAAATAATATTACTATACTAAAGAGAATATTGCCAAGTTTTTTTTTAGGTTAACTTATTATACTAAAATAGTTATAAAAAAATTATTAAGTTTACTAAAATTATAGAAATTATTAATGATATTATACTAAATTATTGTTAATTCGAGTTTGAACAAAATTAACTTATGAGTTTTCTACGGTACCGCTCTTTACATTGGATGCAGAATAATCTCCAGTAGCAGGGATATCATGGACAATTTCTGGGATTTTGATGCGGTAGGAACAATCATCTGTTTCACTAGGAGAGAGTCCGAAATTTAGATAGTCGAAGGCTGTGATTTGCGGATGATCCGCATGAATCGGTCGTGGTCGGGTAACATCCTCCTCTGAATGTCCCGGTTCGTCTGTTTGACTGGGGGTCACCATTTCGACTTTCTTATCATGAGCTTCTTCCAATCTTCTTCGTTTGGGAACGGGTAATGGCATTTAACTGGAATTCTGTAGAACTTTTAGTGTCTGTGCCCACAATTCAAGGGTAAGAATTTGCTCACCGCAACTTCGTGCTCTTTCTTGATGCCATTGAACTCAACCATTACTACCGCCGTCGGTAGGGTGATGGCTTCCTCCTCCAGGGGCTGTTTGACATCGACGAACTTCCCTGTTCTCGGGGCTGTTTGGATAATATCGCTTCTAACGATCGTGATTGTGGCACAGGGGTCCTCTAGATATTCCACCTCTTGTCCGTCTAATTTCCCTCTATGTATGCGACACTCCAGTGTTGAGTTATCATTTGTTGTGATGCAGTTGATTGATGCGTTGGTCCTTTTGTTTTCGGAAACCGGGCATGCGCCTGAGTAATGACCAGACTTGCCGCACTTGTAGCAGGTTTGTGTGGCAGGTTTACGGTCCGCAGGGGTTACCGGAGGTTTTTTGAAACTGCCCCATTTGTAAACTCTGCGTTTCTCTCGAAACTGCATGGAGGGTATGACCTCTGTTGGCTATCTCTGGTATAGGTGTACTTGTCCGCCATTGAACAAACTTCCTTCAGAGTAGGTGGGTCTCTGTCCATGATCCACATTTTTAATTCATTGGAGGTCATCTCCAACAACTGCTCTTTCAGGATCTCTTCCCGAATCTTCTGCGCTGAGTCGAATGCATCTTTTCCTTTCAGCCAGGTTTCTAAGGCAAGGGCGAGTCTGTGTCCGAATTCCGCATAATTTTCGCTACTTTGTTTTTTCATCTCTCTAAACCGCCTTCTGTTTTCTTCTGGTGAAAGTTTAAATCTATTTATCAGAGCCGCTCTTACAACGTCATAGCATTCTATATCTTCGACGTCTAATCTGCTGTATACGTTTCGAGCGCTTTTCCAGTAAGCAGTGGAAGTAGCTTGCTCGACCATTCATCCTCTGGGAACTTGTATTGTTTGCAAATTTTTTCGAAGGTGGCCAAGAACACCTCCATCGGCCCATTGTCGTATTTCGGCATGAGCTTGGTTATATCCTTTTTCACCGCCGTAGATGAGTTGGTGTTATAACCGTTTCTAATGGTCTCTTGCCTTAATTGAAGCATTTTAAGTTCGTGTTCCCTCTCTTCCTTCTTTTGTTTTTCATAGATGGAGAGCATTGCCGGATTACTGGCCAGAATTTATAGAAGGCCCATATCGAAATTATGACGGGGTTAACTAATATGGCTGCGGACGCTAATCTCATCTTCATCGTTCTCGTGCTCAACTTCGTCGTCATCACCATTTTCGTCATCGACGCCATTTTCGTCGTCGACGCCATTTTCGACAAGTTGACCGCCTCGGTCACTGTCTGTAAGCATTTTTATAAGCTGATTCCGTGTAGTGCACGGCGTGAACTGCAATCCACGTTGGGTAGCCAGTTCAGTTAATTTGGCTTTCATAAAGATAATTTGGCTTTCATAAGGATGTAATTTTTCCATTGGAAAAATTACATCCTTAATTGTTGCATTTCCATTCGCCATGCTGATTTTTTCTTTTCTTTTTATACGTGTATAATTTTATAATACTTTTCCTTCAGTGCTTGTATAGATCATTCGCAATACTGCACATTCCACATGCGCGCGAGAGAGGGGAGAAAAACAGATGGTCGAATGGGTCAGGAAAAAGTGCAACCTTTTAAGGGTTCAGATAACGTGAATTCTTTTTTAAAAAATTACTCTTTAAAAAGTAAATTAAATATCCGTAATCGCTACCACCAGTGTAGTTCTGGCTATAGGCGTAAAGCCACTTTACCCTACAACCTAACTATAAAATAATAACACTTTAAAATTCCTTATTCTAGCTGCTGTATTAATATCAGCACCGCGCTGAAACAACCAAGTTACTAAGCTAAATAACCAATAATACTAGGAGATTTAATTAGTTTAATATTTATTAAAAATATTTATTAATTTATTAATAACATAATAGTTATTAAAATTATTAGGATTAAGATAATAAAATGGAAGGTTAACAGTTGCCTTTTTCAGGAAATACTATTTTGTTTACATGCACCGCGCAGTAAGCAAAATGCTAGTTTAATTATTAATTAACTTATACTCTGTATATAATTATACAAAATTATAAACGTCTACGTTATATTTGTCTATTATGAAGTTACTAATTAAAACAGAAGATAAAACATCAATAATAAACTAATCATTAATTTTACGTTTACCTTGGGAACCAGGGAAGGGACCGTGCAGCCGCTGCAAGTGCAAACCCAATCAACACCGAATTCCAAGTGTAAAGACAAAACGAGGGAGCGGGGCAATAGAAGATGTTGGGGGAAAATATAACATCTTCTTGGTAGAGCGCAGGCGCGCTTATACTCGTGCAAGGGAGGAAAATGGGGGGGTTTTCTACTACCGAAGATTATAGTACGTTATATAATATTATTTTGTAATTGGCAAAATAAAGCAGGATTAAAACATTAGCCTAGGTTAATTTCCTTCCTTCTTGTCCCGATATACCATGATTCATCTTTGTTTTGGAATCCAGCCACAGGTCAGTTAAATATCTTACAAGACCAAGGAGTACATTGTGTAATCTACAACAAATCCATCTACTTGTATGATGTTGAAAGATATTAATTCCATCAGCTTGCATGGTCCCGTACTCAGTGCTTCCTCGGCATGATGAATGCTTTGCAATTCACTGAATTCAGTCCTTTGTTTTGAATGCCTACAGTATGGATATACTCTAGTATACGATCTCCCTTTCTGGATTTCCTGCCCTTCATCTAAACACCATGCACATCCAAATTTTCCATTAAATTGTTTGAAGTTTTGTAACATAAGTTACATCTTGTTACGGTGTCTGTTGAACAAACAAGTGTATGCACTTTTGAAATAATGTTCCGTTTTGTTATTTCGCAATACCACGAAAAGCCACGGAGCATTAATTTGTTGCATTCATTTACAAATGGCTTAAAAAATATTTCTATTGGTTTGGAAAATCTTTCTTCTCTTTACTTTTTTTTTTGCCGCTTACTTGACTATATCCTCTATACGACGGTTTTTATCTTCATTGCCTCCATCTGCAGCTCCTCCAGATCCACAGGGTTGGGGTTGATTATCCATTTCGATTTTTAGTTACACTAAGCTAAAACTCAATGAAGTCGTTGAAGTTGAAGTAGCCTAATGAAAATGAAGTCAAACTTTACAATACTGAATGCTACAGTAAAGATAATTAATACCTAAACCCCCGTCTATAGTCCGCCCTCGTGTATAGTCCGTAGTCTTTTTAAGCGGGTATGTCGTAGAGTCAAATTTTGTAACTAAATTATTTTCCCATTATATTTTAATCAAATGTAATTGCCCAAACGAGTTTTTGGAAAGACTGATATTGCTTTCATAGGGGGTAACTCCTGGTCCTCTGCTGGCCTCCCCATAAAAACAGGTCGGGAATTATAGGTGGGTCTTGAGCTACTTCTTGGGGGTAAAAACCCCTTGCTGATAATATGAAGGCTTTAAAATAACCTAAACTTAGAATAATACTATATGATTTCCTTTAATCGCGATAGTACGTTTTTTTATAATTAGTTAGACTGAACACTTACACACTGCTAGTGCTGGGTCTATCATGTGATACCGGTAACCGGTATTGACTCCACGTTGTCCGAATGTTTTACGACCGAACGTCCTCTTGTTTTCTAAAAAATAATAACGATTTATAAATTAATTATTTAATGTTTATTTATTCGTTACGGGCAGGTTACGGGAGTGTGTCCACAATTTTTCCATCGCAAAGCAGGGGTCTTTAAGGTGCGGATAAACACCACACGACCAGAGTCCTTCTCTTTCCGTTGTACATTCCAGGAGCAATGCCCTATAAGACTCGGTATAATTTTCGCTGTTTAGCAACACTGTCTGAGAAGGAAAACTCACAAGGTATAGTAGTCATAGGTTTTTGCACCTACTTTTTCGTTTGCCTTGCAACGTTAATAGCCTTGTTAAGGTCCGGGGGAAAAAGATCCTTACCCGGGGGTACGTCTTGCATGCAAATAGCTTGATCGCCTTTTTTAAGTTTGGTTAAATTTCTTCCCGTTTAACTCTGGACAGTTGACTGGAGGCTTGTGAGAGAATTACCGCTCTTTCAATGACAATGTTGTATTGGGACAAATTTGTCACAGAATCTAAATTCGCATCTAATTCTTATGTAATGTCTATAATTACAGCGCTCAATAGATTCTGAACACTCCACAAACGTTGGTCCCAACGTTTCGCCTGGGTGGTAATGGTAAGAAAAATCACAAATATTTATCACTTACTAGATCGTAGCAATTCACAGTATCACAAATACTAAGCTATAATCTGTAATATCACAATATATAATATAGTAAAAATGATTAAAGCAAAAATTATCAAACTAAGGTAAAAAGATGACAATAATCACATTATACTATTCAATTATCACAAAATATTATTGATATACAATGTATATCAATAATATTTTGTGATAATTGAATAGTATAATGTATTGGTATGTATATTATACATTGGTATGTATATTATACATACCAATACTTCTGGTACCGTAAACTCTGGTCGGTTTGAGGGGTTTTTATATCCTCAAGATAAACCATGATCTTTTCCGTTTCAATATCCTTCGATATCATGGCTTTTAAAGACGTAAACCATTTTTGGTTTGTGAGAGCTGGGCCCTCATTATTCGTCAAAGGAAGCATATCCAAAAATTCAGCTAAACTATCCTCCCTATTCTTCTGAACTCATCTTCTTCCTCCATTTCCGAATGGTTTTCCTCCATTAAAGGAGAGGGTGTTGAGTCTGATGACGGTGTCTCGACACTATAGTCATTCGGTCCAGGAGCTTTTGCAAAGACCATAAGATAGCATTTAGGGTATCCTGGTTACTAGTGTCTCTCGGCGGTGTAATGTCCTCCGGAGCTGATACAGACATTGAGTGAATCGGTATGTATCTTAATAGCTCCAATGGTATTGGAGAATAAGGCAACTTGGTTCATGGTTCCTATATGATAATATGAGTAGGAGGCGGGTGGAAAACAGACTTGGCTGTTCTTTTCCGTTTATGCCCCTGCTCAGAAACAATAAGGGAACTACTGGAGAGAATTAATTTCGTTTGCTCTGTAGTAAGCTTAGATAAATATCGTGATCCATCGGAGTAAGAATGAACAATCACATTCTGGAAAAGGTATAAGTTACTTTATCCATTATTACTTTGTTAACATAAGATCCCTAAACCTTTAATGTAATGCTATCACTTTCATCTTAGAATATGTTGAAAAATTTTGTCGCCTTTTGTAATAGACGAAGAAATGCCAACACACTTGCATAAAGTATCAACTTTTGAAAGTTGAGCGAGAACTTTTATTTTTGAGAGTGTTACAGTATCTCTATTAGCCAATAAGTCGAGATTGAAAGTGTACGGCTAAGAGGCTAATTTTGCTAACTTCGTTTGTCTTTTAATAGGATTAGCTTTATAATTATTGTTCTCCCGCTTTATTGGAGAGAGAACAATTGGCTTCTGCTCATTGTGGCAATCAGTAAAAACCTGCAACTTGTCATGATCAAAACATATCATTTCCTGTGGTGAATTTTCTTGTTGTAGAGTTAAGAAGAAATAGTTACCACCGTTCTTAGCCATTCTGGTTTCTCCGATTGATATTGCATAACCAGAAAGCTCTTATAAAAATAAATTTCAACATGATTTATATTGCAGTTATAAAAATTCAATTCAGAAAGTGGAAAATATGGAAGAAAAAAAATTAAGAATGTGGCTTTAAATGCCTTCACCAAAACTTTGAGATGCTTGTAAAATTTTAACTTGGAACAAAAATTTCGGTCGACATTTTCATTGTTTTTTTTTTCAGTCACCACGCCCTTGCAATATGCAAGGGTGCAAATTTAAATCACGCCCCTGGTTAAAAAAAAACCCTTAGGGTGATTTGCAAGCGCTGAACGTGGTATTTGGTGTCTACTTTGCTAAATTTTATCCTTGCTTTGATACTATTTCGAGGCTTAATCGCACGTGATTTTGAATTTTGTGCTCCATCTCGGGATTTAAGTTAATCGCTCGAGTGCAAGTTGATAATCGTTTATCGCCATGGAAACAGACAAAAGGCGGTAAAATTTTATTTGTATTTTTGCAAAAGGCGGCAAATAGCACCTCGCGCTCGTGATTTTCACCCTCTCGCGATACAAGCGCCAATTGCAAAAACAGTAATTTGCGGTGACTATACTTTCCCATATTTTACGTCTTTACATGAGATGCATTTTTCCTTGTTTGAAATCGTGAAAAAAAATTTCGGCGCAGTAGCGCAGAAAAGTTTTTTTTAATAAGGCCTGAGCTTATTCAACCCCATTCTTCATAATGAAATTTTTTATATGAGATCATCGCGTTTAAAACGAAAAGATATACAATATTGGAAAATATACACGTTTTTAGAAAGACAAATCCTTTCTCCGGGAGTTAACGAAGCCATTTTTTTAATAAACGTCTTACATTTAACGAAAATATAGGAAAATATCGGTAGCCTCTATGACGTAAACATGCTCGTGGCGTCAATAATTTCCTTGAATGTGATTCGCTGAAACCAAAAAAATAGCTTCATGAACTCCCGGAGAAAGGATTTTTCCTTCTAAAAACGTGTATTTTTCAATACAGTATATCTTTTCGTTTTAAACGAGATGGTTCTCATAAAAAAATTTCCATTATGAAGTGACTCTTAAGAAACCTAAAATTCGTGATGCGATAACGGAAGGAAAAACTGCCTACCAAAAATGTAAACTTTTCGCGTGCAACCATAATGCCAAAAGAGGGTCTTAAGTTAGTTCAATTTTGAAGGAAATGCGACATAGCACAATTTCGCTCGCGTGGCTTCAAATGCACAGGTATCCAATGATCAAAATTTTCCCATCTTGAGACCTATCATCTCACCCATGCGAACTTGAACAAGTGGCTGAACAACCTCTATAAAAGTAAGTACAAAGGCAGCAGTAAGTAAGCAGCAAGGGCAAACATACAGTAGAGGCGTTTGCCGAGAGAGCCCCCGCTGATAATGGCGGGGGTAACGGTCCTCCCGAAAGGGGATAGGGTCATCTCTATGACGTGAGCACGTGCCTTTCTAGCCCATAAGGACAGTGTCTAAGTTATATAACGAAGAGGTCTGATACCTCAACT
>JAQGBM010000958.1:0-11744 GCA_034698405.1 Symphylella vulgaris | reverse complement strand
GCCAATATCTACATTAATCTCTTGATGAAATCCGAACAATGGAATACGATACGAGCAGTTTTAGCTTCTTTTCCGCAGGACCGGAAAGACGACTTGTGGGTGAAATCGCTAGACTCGTTTGTCAAAGACAGCAGCAGCAGCAGGGAAAAGACAAATTCAGAATTGCTTACTTCACAATTATACTATCAACTTTTTGTTCCTAGGTCTCCGAATGTAATTTATTTCAAAAGAAATGAATATTTCAAGCAGGATGGCATAGTTCCATACATATGTTCGGTGCTCTCTCGTCTCATAACTAAATATATAAGTCGACCGCCGCCAAATATATACGAATTTGTAGTTGCATACGATGAATCGTGTAATAGTTGCTTAAATTGTGTCCTAATGAGCGAATATAAAGAATTTCTAACTACCGATATGATTAAAACGTTTCCTTCGGGAAGCCTTTCTCAAGTAGTAAACCAGGCAATATCTCAAAATGTTGCTACGGTAATATCTTTAAAACCGCTGGCGATGGTCGATAGTTTCTCTGCTCCACTAACAAATCTCTTTATTCCAAAAACTTTAGAAATTGGAACAGTTGTCCATCCACTTTCAACTTCGCTCATCCAAATTCCAAACGTATCGATCGAATTGATTTCAAAAGAAAAAGCAAAAGTATCCTTGTTGGGATCAGGAATACCTATTCAATCATTTATTATTCCAGTTCTCGATAATAGCACGTATGAAAGAAAATATAATGATGCTGCACTTTTAAAACCAATGATTCAGTGGACAGCTACCGATCTAGATATTGCGAGCAAATTTATAGACAAGATTCTAGACTATACGGCAACAAGATCGCCCTTGTCATTGAATTTGGATAAACTGTCCAGCGTCTTGGTAGCGGATGACATAAAAAAGAATTATAAAGACAAGTTGGAGTCTTTTAAAGTAAAATATAGAAACGTAAATAAATATCTCTTTTTTCACAAGCAAATGCTGCCAACCAACTTTTCCAATAGTCGTATACTGAAAAAAATTGAAGGCTATACGTACAAAGATCTAAGTTAAAAAAAAAGAGAAACAATGAATTCTGCCGAAGCTGATACGGTAGCCGATGCACTCCTCATTGCCGATCATGAAGAAACGCTGCTTAATCTACGCAAGGATAATGATCCTTCATCACGTACAGTAAGACTTGATGCGACTCAAATATTTGCGAATGGTCTCGTTGGAATAATTTCTACAGCAGTAATGTTTAATTTATTCTATAATCTCGTTGTTGCCATTGTTTTCGGAACATTCTGTATATCAATTTTAATTTATCGTCATTTCGGTGGCCGATCGGGCAATTTTACCGCCCCAGCCAAAACCTTCTTGTAGGAAAAAGCTTTCCTGCACGCGAAACAGTAGGCCATCTTATTACTCGATCCAATAAACATTGATGGGTTCTTATCGGGATGATAGGGACAGAGAATCAAATGACTGGTGCTGCTCCTATCTAATTTCAAACGTGAAAGAAGATTTTGATAATCCAACTCTGACGTCTTTGCCTTTGTAAAAGGTTTCTTCTTTTCCGTTTTGTAAATGTAGGATAATTTTTCAACTGGGAAAAGAAAACTACTAGCCATGAAAAATGTTCCTAAAGGAACTTTTGTGCCTTCGTGCCACGATGCGGTGAATGACTTGTTATTTTCAGTAAAGGTTGAAGAAAATTTTCCACGCGGGTCAGTAGTAGCAGCAGTTATCTTTACCCAGAATTTCTTTTTCAATGGCAAATCTATGGAACGTGCATAGCGAATACCACTCTCTTCGGGTGAATAATCTGTTTCATTATTTTCATTTCTCAGCGGAGTACCGATGCTAGTAAGCCACATTATGATGAATGAAGAGTTTACGTTTCGTGTTTCTAGTTTTTATCTCGACCGAGAGAAAAGTTTATTGCACTTTTTTGCCTTCTTTACTATAAGATGAAAAATTATTTTCTAAAGCGATGACGCAGAGATGCGATGATGCGAAGATGGTTTATTGAACTTGACCGCGCAGAGAGATGGAAAAAAAAAATATTTCTAAACCACTCGCCTGGCTTTGGGAGGAGAGAAAAAAAATGTTGAACCAAAGTATTTTGTGCAATGAAAAAAAATTGTAGCTTGGTAAACGTTTGCACGCGCGCGATGAATGAATGCGGGTTACTTTAGTTTATTCAACTTGGCCTTCATTCAAAGATATGGAAATAATAATTCTTACTGAACGACTGCGCGCGCGTTACTGAACGACGTAGTCATTCGTGTAACTGGATATGAAAACTAGAAATCAACTTGGCTTTTTATTTTTTTTTTTTCTCTGTTTATAACCAGAGATGGAAACTAGCAATGAATTTTATTTTTTTGTAACTTTGATGAAAACTATGAATACTAAACAGCTTGGATGCAATCAACAGCAGGAAATGAAGGAAAGCTGCTGTAATGAACACGGCAGTTTTTTGAACTTGGCCTACGATAACTTATCTCATTAGATTCCTAGAATGATTTGTTAAAAAATATCACGGATGATATCTGAAGAAGTCAACGATGAAAAGGTTGAATATGATACGTATCTATCGGTTCTATCCCAAGAATCATCGCTTTCAGAGAAATTATTTTCAAAACGTTCATAATCACTATCATAGTCAGATTCTAGAAGATCTTGAAAATTCCGGAAATCGTCGTTGGGATGCTCTTCTTCTGTAATCACTATAACCCTTTTCCGTTTCAATGTTTTTCTATGCTTTTTTATAATTTCCTTCTTTTTTCTAAACTTTTTCGGCCACGTTCTACTGGGAACAACTAATTCAGATTGTCTTCGACATATCGGGCAAGCTTTGACTATTTCGTTTTTATATTCCTGGACGTTACGCCACGTTTTTATACAATTTATACAAAAAATGTGATTGCAATTTTGCAAGATACCAAAACGTCTATGAGCATCCCGTTTCTTGTCCAAGACCCTTTCCAAGCATATCCCACATTTTTCGTCTTTGCTAGAGAGGTGGTCCATTAGGCCGGCGGTCTTGACTCCAAACTAGCTAGGTTTTGAATGGAAAAGGGAATATATATAATTCTTGCCGCCGCTCCGATATAATAAAAAGATGAATAATAATTATTCAACAAAGACTAAATCTGTATACTGTTCCATATTTAAAAACTTTGAACGCTTTTGCCAAGTAAATAATCTTAGAAATACATCAACTATTGCCGGCAATAAATTTCTGGCCAAGTATAATAAAAAAAGTTTTTCGTATCAAAAACTACTAAGAAATGTGTTGATATTACATTATAAAATGCTAAATAAATCGTTTAAAGGTGACGAATTGGTACAGCCAGAGTCGTCGTCGTCGGAGGCTGACTCGGCAAACATTCCAAACGAAAAATTAAGAAGTCTATTGTCTGAAATTGAAACTGATGCCAATGCCCAGTCGGAAGAAGCGCTTTTCATCAAGTACTTGATACTATCAAACTATAATCCTAAATCGGTATTGCTCATTACTCCTTCATCTGTTGAAAATAATATTAAAATGCTCGCTGAAAATGATGTATTTCGGTCATTTTTAAAATTGCAAATTATTCCCTATATTGAAGAGAAGAAAATTAAACAAAATGAAAGAACTTTTAAAAGATCCTACAAACGCTACATTTATTATTTTCAGTCGTTATGTTTTAAGCATTTAATAAAAATCGGATTAAAAGGTCTCTGTCTTGCGATTAAAAACTCTGACATTGCTTGCTGTCTATAGAGCGCACTCAACTTGGACAAGGAGAGAGGCTTTGATTGTGTGCTGTGAATACATAATTTTTTTTTGCCGAGAATATAACGTGCATTTTTCCTAGTTTTGCGAAACCCAGCTTCCATTGTGTTGCTTTATTCTTTTTTTTTTTTTCTTCATTAGACGAGCACTGCTTTCAAACTCGTCTTTCCTGACTGGGAAAAAAAAACTGCGCTGCTTCGCGAGTTTATTGAACTTGGTTCTACGTTTCTTTGGAAGAAAAATGTTGCTGAACCTGACTGCCGCCGCTAGCAGAGATTTTTGAACTCTAGTTTATTTCTTTCCCTCACCGTCTTCAAAGTAGAGCGTAAACCAGAAGAGTGGCAGACGGCTTTCAGAACACGTAATTTGTTTTCTGCCCGTATGAGTTAAACAAAATGCATCCGGTCCAATCTGGACCAAGTAATATTTATTAAATTTCCATATATTTAATATTTCAAAAGGTAACGTTAGAGTGTTGCTGTACGCGTACGTTGAAAGATTTCCAAGTTCGGGCCATTGTTGAACCTTTAGACATCGGGTAGTAATGTGAGGTTTTCTTAAAATAATCAACTTGCCATTCCAAGATACGAGACCTGTACAGAGCGTGAATGCTGCCGAGGACGATGAGGCCGAGGCTTCAATCAATGCGGAAGAGAATCTCAGATATATTGTTGGAATAATATTAGCATTAATAGATGGTTCAACTATCATGGATATTTCAATATATTCGCATCGAGTTTCTTCGTACAAGATTTTTTTATCGCAATCAAACGTACAAAAGTTTTCATTACTCGCCGAGCTGGAGCAACTGAGATAGATAGCAAAGTGATTTGTATCTGAAAGTCTATTTTCTTCATAAAAACAGATCCCCTTTTTCAGTTTGATGATGCAGTAAAAATAAATTCTCATAATATCACGAGCGTTACGTACGTTGAAACATTTCCCCTTGTTCGTCTTTGGAATAAAGTGCAACAATCGAGAGACTTTCAAATCGGGAAAAGTTGATTTAAAATATTCAATTATTGAAGTCTGACTGGTGCTGCCACCACCACCACCAGGTCGATAGCTCGATATCATTTCCGTGCATGCCACATCATAGCCCAGTAGGTTTTTTAATCGCCATAGTTCTAGTTGAATGATTTGCTCGTTTGTTTCATTCCTATATAAATCCCTGAGAGCATTAGCAAGACCATTCATAACCATCTTTTTAATCATGGGACTGATTGGTTTGCTTCGACATTTTGGATATTGCAAATGTATTGATAGAATTTCTTCCGTCGACGCTCAATTATGGGAAACGATGGGCGTTCTTCTCGTCGATGTTCCACACATTTTCTACAATGCATTAGATTATGAAAATGTCTCGATCGAAGGTTTTGATGAAGAAGAAGACGATGAACTAGATGAATACAAGGAAATTTTATTCAATTCCACGAGTCTTCTTTTTAACATTATGGCAAAACCGCTTCTCTATAGAAACGATTTGCACGTGGTTTTGGGATTTGAAGGACTTGCTCCTAGAAATAAATTTCGAATCCAGAAAATACGCAGGGAAGAAGATCCATCCAAATTTTCGACTGGAAGTACCCTCTTGAACAATCTGGAAAGAGATCTGCCATCGTCTCTCCACGAAAAATTCGAACAAAACTTTAGCGGAAAAAGATTAAAGCTAACTATTCTTCCCGGAGTCCATTTTGGCGAAGGGGAAGTTAAAATTCTAGATTGGATGATGAAAAATCCTTCAAACGAAGAAGTTCTTATACTCTCAAATGATAACGATCTCTTGTGCAGCCTCTTGTTAATGCATAGTTTGGATAACGTTTATATTTCCAATATTTACGTGACTCGACTTTCAAAGCAAGGCCAATTTATTTCTATGGAAAAGGTTCTGAATAATATTTTCTATCATGACACAGAAGCAGTAAAACGCTATTGCTATCTCGCGGTAGCGTTGTTTGGAAATGATTACGTATTCAAACTACTCTCTGCAACACTCGAGCAATATAAACGTCTTTTAACTCGTTGCATGCAAACCACCATTCCGTTCAACTTTAGAAGAGAGTTTATTGACATGGTAACACGATGCGGAAGAAAAAAACGTAAAATCAAGCCTACTGATCCAGTGAAAATATGTGCTTCGCTCGACGATTTGATTGCCGATGTAAACTGGGTCGCGGAATACTACAGTCTGAAAAAGGTTGATTTGACTTACAAGAGTCGAACGAATGGAAAAAGTGCATACGTGACTTGTAATTTGAAAGATTTCTGCTCGTTAACTCCGTTCGAACAACGTGAAACTCCACTTGTCCCATCACCAGTCTCTGAACTTTCATTACGAGATAAATTTCTAATGCACAATTTAATTTTCCACATCAGAGAAAAGGGTGATGACGTCATGCAATACGATTACGATATTAGACAGTTGATTCTTGATGCAAAATTACACGATTCCATTGAACATCTCATCCTCGTCTGCTGCCAGTTTTTGAAATCGAGTATTCGAACCGATACAGTTTTTCACAAGTTTTTACAAACTGGATTTGATTTTAAAAAGATTAACCAACTCGTCGTTACGTTATAACTGAAAATTTTCTCATCGTAAAATAGAGGATACAAGCTAATAAAGAAATGTAACTCAGCAATTCTAGATACAACCTACTCGCAGAATATAAAAAATTTTGATTGACGAAAAATATGTACAGAGTTACGATGATGGTAACAGCAATCAGACTAATCAACATATTATGCCCGAACCTAATAATGTGAACTAAAACACCGGGCTTTGGTGGCGGCGGTGGTGGTGGTGCTGGTTTTTTAATTTGCCTTAAAAGTGCAATTTGATCTAGAACTGAATCTGTTAACTGACTAGTCATTCTTTTTTAAATAAATTAAAGAATGGACACGTCGTTGGCATTCGTTACCGATATGGATGAAACTTTACTTCATACGAAAGAAAATAAAATACTTTTGAGACCGTACGTCAGACAGTTCCTAGCAACAATGCAAATCTTTTTCCACAAAATGTTTCTATTCAGTTTCGGAGTTGATGATTATGTCTATAGGGTTTTATTTTCAACAAATTTAGAACGGTTTTTTGATTCTGTATTCAGCCGGAAACATTGCCAGCAATCTGTACGCATGTACAAGAGTAGAAAATCTTGGAATTTTATAAGCAAATCAATTCCCGAGTATAGAAGAAGCGAAGCAATTCTTATTGATGATATCCCATCGCAAGGACATGGTTTTAAAAGCGTCTATGGCATTCCACCTTTTTATGGAGACTCGAATGATTTTGAAATTTTAATTCTATTCAACATCATTTGCATCGAATTCATACTTCCTAGTAATTTACTAGATTTACTCGAAATAGAGGTATAAAAGCAACTGCTTATCCCAGAAGTGACCAACTTCGTCTTAGGATACTGTAGACGTTGTTTCCTAGTATCGCGAAGAGATTAGTTTTGCGTAAAATATCAGCCACCTTATAGTAATCGGATTCACTCGGCTGCTCTAAACTCTGCGGTATAAAAACCTCTTGCAAGTAATTTGTGAACGTATTAAAGTTATCTTCGAGCTGAAGAGAAACAATCTGCTGATAGTAATTCGTATACCCGACCATACAATCTTCCCATACCCTTTCAATTTGGTTCTCATACTTGTTAAATAAATCTACAATTTGTGGCAACTGCATATCGAGAATCTGCGTTCTGAAAGCTTCGAGTGACTGTTTCCGTTTTTCTGAATAACTATCCATCTTTTTTTATTAATAATAAAAAAAATGAAGCAAGAAAGATACAACCTCAGCAAATCAAATTTCTTTTCTAAAATAAGCGTTATTGAACGAGCTTCAAATCCCTATCTCATCAAGGGACCGGCATCACCGCCAGGAACGGGAAGCCTCGGATTTTTCTTGAAATTCATCAATCCAATAAAATTATCTGCTGAAGGAATTGTTTACCCGCGCCAGGAACTCGACGGAAAAATAAGTTACAACAAAGGAAGATTGATCATACAAAACGATCCAGGTAAAACGAATCTCTACAAGTTTATGCTAAAGATATTCACCGATCCCATTTCGAAGGATGTATTGGAACGAAATGTTTTCAATACGAAATTCTTGAAACCTCATACATACGCCAGTCTTGTCGCACTTTTGGAAGCTGGGATAAATGGAGAGGATATCGAAACTGATGCTAAATCCATCATATCATCTTGCATTTCATTCAACCATCGCTTCCCATTCTGCTTGCAAAGGAACGAATGTGGAGAATTTTGCAATTCTTTCGAACCACTGGACGAATTTGACCCAATCGATGTAAAATCAACCGTCCCCGATCATAAACCCTCTTTGATATGCCGTACAATGTATCTGTTGCAAGATGTTCATTTCACTTTCAATGAACGAAATCATCCGAAAAATATAAAAAAACCCAATGAGAAGGATAACTGGGTTGTACGAGTTGGCCAGTTGAAAGGAGCTCAGGCTTTAGCGAAATTTAGTCTGAGCGGCATATCCATTTCAAATGGCTACATTCGATTGTACGGAACGTTGGGCTATGCATATGTTACTCCCAAATCGTTTAATATTGAAAGCAGCAGCAGTAGCGAAGGAGAAGAAGATGATGATTTTGGGGCTGCTGGTGGTATCAAACTTCCACCGAAGCAAAAGAAGCAGACTATAAATCGAGGATTCCTGATATCGGACGACGACGAAGAAGAAGAAGCTGGTGGTAGCAAACTTCCACCGAAGCAAAAGAAGGAGACTATAAATCAAGAATTCTTGATATCGGACGAAGAAGAAGCTGGTGGTAGCAAACTTCCACCAGCTGTAAAGCTGCCACAGCTGAAGAAGAAGGTGAAACCGAAGCCGAAGCCGACAAAAAAACGGGGATTGCTCTCATCGGACGATGAAACTGATGCTGCTGCAGCTGAAGAAGAAGATAAACGTATCGTACCACCGCTTACTTTGAAAAAATTCAGAAATGAATTCATCGTTGACATTCCAGATATTTAATTTATTTATCATGTAATCAATATTATTTATTTATCATGTAATCCATATATTTCTAGCTAATAAAATCTTTTTAAAATTGCACCCCATTGATTTGATTCAATTTTTCCGTGTCTTGGTTTAGAAAATTATTTATTTTATTTGTAAAAATTCGTTTGGACTACAATCACTGTTGCCAGCGTCTTGATATTCCATCAATTGATTTCTCAAGTGAAATAACAAGATTATAGACTAGTTTTCTTCATATTTTGGGATAATAAGAAAATCAATCATACAGCATGTACCAGACCAGCTGCTGCGACTCTTGGATAGAATCTTTGGAAAGAAAGAAGTAAAAGAAATAAATAAATTTCATTCCATTCATTTATTCAGCCATTGACATGGTTACTCTAATGTATTCAATAATCTCTCCTGATGCTAAATCTCCAGTCAAGGCATACAATAAAATATCGGGATATTTCATTTATAGTTCAGAAGAGTTTAATTTAAACCCCCAAGATAAAAAAATAATTCGTACAGGTATTAAAGTAACGATTCCAGAAAATTGTTATGGTCAAATATTTCCTAAATTTGGATTAACGTGGAATTACAATATTCAAATCAGTCCATTTGATGATTTATTCAGAGATGAACTCAAAATATGGATGTATAATGATTCCAATAAAGAATTTCTAGTCAAGAGAGGTTCTAAAATTGCTCAACTTGTTTTGAGAAAGAAGAAAAACTCGAAAATAGCTCATGCTTTTTTAAGAAAGAGAAAAAACTAATCTCAAAACTTTTCCTATTCTGATTCAGTTTCAGTGCTCTAAGGAGAATAGGCTATCCAACAATATGATTTTGGAAGGTATGCTAGAGATTCGAATTTCAAGTCTGAAAATCAAAGTATCCATTGCAGCTTGATGTTGATTACATTCATGCGGAAGGTACTAGTATTTTCAAAGTTGAAAAAAACAAAACGTTTAATAATCTGCTCGAGAAGCTGTTTCGTATTCATAGTTTATGATGAAGGTAAATTGAAAAACTAAAGACACGAGAACGTTACCTCTTTATCGCAATATGAAGAGGTACAAGAAATATTTCGCTTTAAAAAAAAAAAAGTTCAAGACTCTCTTCCTTTATTAAGTTCATTCAGTTGCAGCAAGCTAGAATAGTTTTTTTTTTCCTTGCTCAAATTGTCTACAAGTTCTGTCGGAACGTTACCTCTTTATCGCAATATAAAGAGTTGAGAGTTTGAAAATATTTTCGTTTTGAAAAAAAAAAAAGTCTAGGTTCAAGAGACTCTCGTCTCTTCCTCAGTTGGAGCAGATGTAAACTTTATTTTTTTTCATTGCTGCTCGAAAGTCGACTACATTGACTCGCGCGTGCGCGCGTTACCTCTTTGTATCAAGTGTTGGAAAATATTTTCTCGTCTCTCTGAAAGAAGGCCAAGTTGAAACCAACATTTTCATCAATCTGTGCAAACGTTTGGGAAGCTACAAACATTAAACTAGTTCAGGTTACTCTGGTTCAACAAGATTTTTTCTTCCAAAGTCAGACGCCGGGCCGCGCGCTTTCATGTATATTTTTCCATCTCAAGTTCATCGCATCAACTTTGGAGAAGGCCAAATGGAATCAACTTTTCTCTTGAGTTGGAAAATATTTTCATCTCTCGTTGTACTGAATAATGAAGGTCAAGTTCAATACTCTTTTCTTCCTTCATCACAACGCATTGGTTCAGAAAATGTTTCTCTCGTTGCACTGAATGAAGAAGGCCAAGTTTTTTTTTTTCTTCCTTATTCAACTTTGGAAAATCTAGGCCGCTCGCGTAGAAAGAATATAAACTTGCTCAAAGAAATCAAAATCTGGTCAGTGTTTCACTTTGTTTATTTCCTGTTTATTTTGCTTATTTTATAATCGAAAATAAATAGTCTTTTTTGCAAATAATCCAAAAAGGTGGTCAAAAGCGATTTATTTATGACAAAGTCCAATATGTGTTCCCAGATTATTTTCATTTAAATCTTTTTATTGGTATCTTAATCAGACGATTATGAAGTTTAAATGCCATTTATCGTCTCCCGTTTATAGACACTCTTTATTTGCCTTTTTATGTTTCATTTATTCAAACGAGAAGCAAAGATTCAACAAAATTGAATTTTTTTCATCATTTTCGAGGGAAAAAAAAATGAATAATAAAGTTGGTTCACGACTGAGCGATTGAAAAACCAACCACATTTCCTGGTTCAAACGAACATCACTAGTCTCTCGACACAGAAATAAAAGAATAAGAATTGAAATTATGAACCAAAGTTTTATAGACATTGCAAATTGTGGCATGTACAGCCTAGGTGAACAAATGAGACGGAAACTAGAATTTTATAAATCAAACAACGAGTTTTTTAAAGATATAAATATCTCTTCCATTGACGAATCAATGATGCCGTCTCATTATTATCTACCTCCTTCCCTAGCTCATAAGAAATTCCCAAGCGCAAAGTTTACGAAATCGTCTTGCGAAGCGATTGCATGTTATGATACCATCGATTCGACGGAACGAACATGCGGCCGAGATGATCCACCATTCATTCTAACGAGATCCGATCGAGAATATTACGCTTGCCAGAAATCGTGTCATTCACTCTATTTAGAAGCTAAAAAGTTGGATGTATTTTATGATGGGACAGAATGTATTCTAGTCAATACACCGCTAAAGATTTTTGCATTAGAACCAGAAAGTAGAAGTGGTGCTGTGCCCGGAATTCCACCCTTTACATTTCTAGAAAATAAAGTTATTCTTAATGAACCATATTGCAACTATTTCGGACTTGATCTCGTTGATGGCGAGTGCCAGATTGGAAGTAAAATACAATCTGCATCGGAATTTCTATTCGGACATACTCTAACCAGGAAAATGAAAAATGTCTTTTCAAAAACGAAACAGCCAAACGCCTATTACAAGAATGAGGAAATGCCATCTTCTCATCATGTAAC
>JAQGBM010000957.1:0-11745 GCA_034698405.1 Symphylella vulgaris | reverse complement strand
TAATGACATAAATAAATTTAAGAAGTATGTAAATAAATTATATGAACCAAGAATCTGTGATAGGCAGCACTGATATTGTTAATTGTATCCAATGATGAATTTTGATGTAACAGGGCTTAGTAGTTAGTAGGCTACTGCGTTTTTCTGTATTTTTTATTTTATTTTTATTTTTATTTTCTCTGGCCGGAAATCTGGCCCTATTGTAATTTTATAATCCTGAATAAAGTTTAAGTATAAGTATATAAGTATAAGTAAGTAAGTATTATATTTAATTTGGAGTGGCCAGCGCAATAGGTCCTGTTAAAAACTATACGGTATAGGCTTATTTTTACCGAATATGATACCGTTATGCTTATTAATGCTCAGAAAAGGATATCCAGAAAATGTAATTTTTGCAATATGAAAAATTGACTCTGATATACACACGATTTTTTTTCTATGTAACATGATTTCGAGGTTTTTGAATTATTTTTCTTTCAAGCATTATTTGTTTTACTGGATAATTACCTTACATTTTTTAGCAGCCCTTGAGAAATGTGTGAATTTATTAGCTTGTGCAAGGTTTAGATAGGGTAAACTGCCAGTAATTGGTCAGTTGCTCCAGCTGGTCGACTCCAGAATGCTGGGCCCGCCTTAGCCCCAAGACAAGTGCCTCGACCCCAGAATTGACCCCCCAGGGCCATAGCCAAGACAAGTCCCTGCTGCTTATGTTCCGGTAACCCAGGCCGGCCAGCAGCAGGGCCAAAATAATATGCTGGCGTGGTTTATGGGGGTGATGGGGTACCCACCCTCATCCAGCAGTTCGAGCTCAAGTACAGACAGGCAGCAGCAGCCTCGTCAGGGTGGGGTCTTCGGTCACTTTATCCTCTCACTTGCTTGTAAAAATAAAATATATTCTTCATAAATGGATTTTGTTTAGTAATAAGTCGATTTAAAACACATTTATACGCTCTTTATTAAAATATTTTAGGAGAGAACTCGAGTAACCTATTTTTGGAAGCACTGTCCGGGCATAGCTACAAATTTTCATGCATTCTCTTGTTCGATGCGAATAATAAAGGAGTATTTTCAATTAACACCTCGGATGTGACCCAACCGGACTACAAAAAAAAAACCAACTGAAGAATTAGACACGGTAGACCCTGTATCTTCTGGGAAAGAATTTCGAAGAGATCATGAATTTCGAAGAGATCATGGCTTGTGCGTTTCTGCAGCCAGGTAAAAAGAATCCTTACATTGTTCATCATATGAATCCTGGGCGTCATAGATCGGAGAAAATTCTAGGAAATATAAAAATATGGTACTCAACATGAAGCATAGGAAGGACCACAGCGCAGATGTGACCCGCGAATTTCACAAAGAATCAAAGGAGTTCAACGAAGAAACTTAACTAATCAAGATATCATCAATGCGTTGTTGATAAAGCTGAAAGAAGGGTCGCAAGTTGAGAAAACTTTAAGGGAGCTTGCGGGGTATGTGCCCACACCAAGTGGTTTATTAGGGCCGAGGGGTTGAGGATCATTAGGAAGTTGAAACACCGAGAGAATTACCAGGTTTAAGTCAATTACAAGAAGAGGATCCCAATTTATCAACAAGCATTCAAGACTTAAATAAGGGAAGACGCATAAGTGTTGGGAGCACAAAGATAAACTTGGATTCATAAGCCGTACGATCGACTGACCAAAATCTTTGCGGATTCAATTGAGAATCTTTCTCACAAACTAACTACTGATCCTCGTGCAGTCTGGAATGTGGTCTCCACAGTAGTTGAAGTAGTTGTATCACTTGCAGCTTAAATAACGAAATCAAAGCCTTCCGAAAAGTTTTCAAGCTGTTGTACTCATACCTAAGGTCATACGCTGAAAAGGAACCCGGTTTCTAAGTTATCTAATAGGTGTTGTATTAGAACGGGGTATAACCTTCATTAGTAAGTGAAAAATAAATAAAGGTATAAATGGCTAAAGAAATGAAAAATTAAAGTGCAAGATTATCCGAAACTTAAGAACGCTAAAAATAAATTACAATAGTCTATTGTAGTCTATTAACAACAAATATTATGAATTTTGAGAAAATTTACTTATATATATATATATTTTTAAATTATAAGCAAAAAATCGGATAATTCTAAGGTATTTTGAACAGCGCGCGGTACCTGTTACGTATATTAAGTTAAAGATAGGAAAATAATTATTATTTATTACCGGTATATACGGTATTAATTAGGTAAAACATAACACAATTAACAATAAATTGTTGTTACTGGTATGATAATTGTAAATTTATGTTAAAAATATCTTTTGGTAATAAAAAAAAGATGTTATTTACTTTTATAAAAGAAGATAATAAAATGCTCCCGTGACACAAAAGAAAAGAGGAAGAATTTGTGGGGCGTCTGGATGATCTTTTCGATATCGCCCATATGGACGGTTTTACTCTAATCAGCAACCCAGAAGATAGGGCCTTTCTTATTTCTCAAAGGCAGAAGGGTCGCCCAGGGTTGATTGGCGCCGTGGACATGGTCTACACAAATTGCAAAAAACGTGCACAGGAACGTGTAGATTCTGAAGCAAGACGTCGAAGAAAACGTGAAGAGGAAATGGAAGCCTCTACCAGCAAAGTTGTTCTTGAATCTGATTCTTCTTCACAAGAAGACGAATCAGAGGTCCAAGAAGAAGAAGATGGTCTGGAGAGTGCTAATGCAGCTGCCGCTTCTGCTGTTTTGAAAAAGAAAAGGGCAAAAATCAACATAGTAACACCCGGACTAGCTTCTGCTTTAGACAGCAGGAGTCACGTCAAGGAAAGCTACCTTTGTTATAAGTGAGGTTGCATCTAGCCTCGGTCATGACGTCGCTTCGTTAAATATCAATAGAAATTCCATACATAGGGAGAGAGCACGTTTTCGAGCTACCAAGGCAAGTCAACTAAGAACAGAATTTTCCGCTTCAGTCCCTTTAACTGTCCATTGGGACGGGAAGTTAATGGAGGACTTAACTTCCAGACAGCATGTTGATCGGCTCCCTGTCCTTGTCTCGGGAGTTGGTGTGGAACAATTATTGGGTGTTCCAAAATTAGCATCTGGAACAGGCGAAGCTCAAGCGGCTGCTGTTGTTCATTGTTTGGAGGAATGGGGTGTTTCGGAACGAGCAGCAGCACTCTGCTTCGACACGACAGCCTCAAATACAGGAAAACGAATTGGTGCCTGCTCTCTCGTTGAACAAAAATTGGAGAGAGATCTTCTTTTTCTGGCATGTCGCAACCACATCATGGAATTTGTTATTGGGGCTGCATTCGAAAAGACAATTGGGTTGGTAACTGGACCAGAAATTCTTTTATTTAAGAGATTCCGAGATCGCTGGCAGAATATCGACTGCAGCAAATTTAAAGCTGCAACTGCAGATCCTTCAGTCGAAGCTTCTGTGGCCCCACATCGAGATGCAATTATTACTTTTGCTGAGGAGCAGATGAACCTGCAGCATTCAAGGGATGACTACCTCGAGTTCGTGAAATTATCATTGATCTTTATTGAAGAAGTTCCTGTTGGAGGGATTACTTTCCAAGCTCCAGGTGCCATGCACAGAGCGAGCTAGGTGGATGGCGAAGGTTTTATACAGCATTAAGATTTGGCTCTTCCGAGATCAGTTTACTTTGACAGTATCGGAAGAAAATAAATTACGTAATCTGGCCGTCTTTGCTGTGTTGATTTATTTGAAAGCCTGGTTAACAGCACCACTTGCGATCCATTCGCCATTGAATGACTTTAACCTCATGGAGTCATGGGACAACTTCTTAGGTACCCACAAAGAGACATTTCCACAGCGACTAGCAAGAAACTTGGGACGTACACAAGGCCTTTTGCACTGGCCCGGACCCATTCCACTTCTTATGCGTGGAGCATAACGATGCGAAATGAAACGGAGGCCATGGTACATGTACGCAGCCCGCACGACGATGTTCTCCAGACCTTAGTCCTAACGTTGTACCTTCGGCAAACATCTATTCTTCCATTCAAGATCTTTCGTCCAGCGAAACCTCCTCTTCGTCTTTTTGTCCTGATTCTTCAAGCATTAATCCTTCGGCAGTGCATTCTACTTCTTCGGCTCTTTCGTCCAGCGAAAACTCCTTTTCGTCTTTACGACATAATTCTTCAATCTTTAATTCTTCGGCATCGCATTCTACTTCTTCGGCTTTTTCGTCCAGCGAAACCTCCTTTTCATCTTTTCGTCTTAATTCATCCAGCTTAATCCTTCGGCCAGTATTTCTGTAGAAACAGACGGCTAATATCAGGAACTACAAGAAGCTATACGAAAGGTATTACAAGAAGTTCCTGAGGTTAAACAAGCGTCTAGAAAGGAAAACCAGTACCGAAAAGGGCTAAGGAATCTTCGTCCCTTTTGAACCCTTAAATGATAGAGAAATTATGTATGCCAAAGCTCTTGTCAGAAAAGCCAACAAAAAGGATCTCCGCGGAATGCGATATGAGCCAAGACACCTCGTCGAATCTCTATCCATATCCTGCCAAGAAGGCATATCGGACATCTCGTGATATTCAAGTTGTTCCAAGTCAGAGGACTGTGAAGAAAATGAATAAGGTCAAAGACAGGCATTAACACGGACGTCCTGGAGATGATGAGAGATAAGTTCAAGAACGAAGAACTGCGTAACAGATATCTCTGCCTCAAATTTGATAAGGTGCACCTGAACGCAGGGATTAGGGTGGATCAGAATGGTATGCGAGTTCTGGGATTACTTGATAACGACAATACGAAGCTACTCCACAGCGTTTTGCCACAAATGCGATGGTTTTTATTGCCAACTCTATAAATGGTAAAGGATCGTTTACGGTGGCCACTTATTCATCTAGTTCTGGCTTAGTTGGCGATACAATTTCAGAGACCATTTTGGAAGTCACAAAAGCTATAGAGCACCACAAGGGTGCTGTGCTTAGTGTTATCATACTTGCGACGGTGCTGTTACCAATAAGAATGATTTCAAACACTTGGGAGTGAAAATTTATCGATAACCCATGTACTACTTGGAGTTTACATTTGATAAAATTTGTGTATGAATG
The DNA here is from genome assembly GCA_034698405.1 of Symphylella vulgaris. Taxonomy (NCBI): domain Eukaryota; kingdom Metazoa; phylum Arthropoda; class Symphyla; family Scolopendrellidae; genus Symphylella; species Symphylella vulgaris. Next base: position 6,677 of record JAQGBM010000957.1, on the reverse strand, counting down.
GGAAGAGGTTATACATGATTTTGCTCTAATACCGGGTAGAGATAAAGAATTAATTTTTCGGAATGGATTTGTTGTCTAGATTGAAAATAACGTTAAATTGTAACATAATATAATACAGGTGATATTAGTCAAGATGATAATGAACAGAAAAATTTGAAGGTAAATAATGTCAAATTGAAATTATTGTTGGATAAATTATAAATATAAAGAATTATTTTCGGAAAACCAAATTTGGCAAAATATAAACCTGTAAAATTGGAAACTACTAATGAGGAATCTGTAAATACAGCAGCATACAGGATTCCATATTCCCCAAGAATTGAAATGAAAAAACAAATCCAAAAAATGTTAAAATGGGATTTGATTGAGCCGACTGTAGGGACATGGGCTTCGCTCGGATTGTCAATCGAAAAACCAGATAAAAGAGGTTTAAGAATGGTCATAAACTACCGAAATTTACACACTAAATTACGTAAGGTTAAATTTTTTAAATTAGGCTAATAATAATTATGGAAAAAAATAAAAAAGGAACACTTGCATGGTACCCTACTGTGGAAGTAGCAGAAGTAATTGCAACAAGCATTTCTATTATTTGCCCACCAAGGATGAAAATAGGTAAAAAATAGTTTGATATAGCTTGTAGCCTAATTTTTTTTTTGCTCAGGGAACCCACGTGGTTTTAATTTAAGTTTGGCCTAAAAATTGTTTGGTTCCCGTTACCCGACCGTCCCTAACTATTTTACCGATATCTGGCCGATCCTAAATTTTTATTTAACTTCTTAGGGTTTATTACAGGAAATATATGATATGTATGTGCGAGAGATATTTGCATCGCGTTTATGTCACATTACATCGTTCACATTGAGCAATGAGCATGATATATAAATGTAGACTAGCCCACAATTTGAAAATCCCGCTTGAAAATTCCTCTCCTCTCCCCTAAAAAAAAAAAAAAAAAAAATTTCCTGACCGACCGACCCCTTTTTTGACGATGTAACAGGAACTAAACAATTTTTTAGGCCTTATTTAAGTTATTTTTAATTTAATTTAAGACAGTTGTTCGGACGTGTGTTAGACATTTTTTTAAACTTCGCAGTTTTGTGTGCCTTGCTAGATTTCAATTTCGTAACCGTCAAAACCAGGAACATATGCGAATACGAACCTTGCCAATGGATAAACTGGAACGAATGGAATGTAACCCAGTAGCCTCTGTCTTTAAAGGTAATTAGTACGATATATTTAAGATTTTATCTCAGACTTGAATGAATATTCATGCTGTGACCCTATAATATAGATCTATCCATCAGTCATTTCTATGTAATCACTTTTTGAATTGCAGTAAATAAATTGTTCAGGATTGAACAATTAGTTCGTTCCAATTAAAAATTAATTAAAAATCATTTAGCACTTATATAAAACATGTACCAATATCAATCTGTATATTGCATTGTAAGAAAGAAAATAAAATGAGAAAAGGGGCAGAAACTCCATCGTTTCCCCTTAATAGACCAGTGATGAATGTACGCCCTCACACTTATTCGTGAGATATTAATATGAAAATGCATATCAGAACTAATTAGAATCATTTATATTTACTCTAAATACCCTTCTTAATAATGGTTTTATACCAGTTTGTCCAAACTCCATTCAGGTTATTAAGAATTATTAATTTAGTGTAATCAAACCCGCACTCTCACGCACCCTTTAAAATACGGCGATATAAAACTCTGATATAAGTTTTCACAGCTTCACAGTTCATATTGAGCTTGATCAAAGCGTACTAACTTCTGAGGTCTCTGCGGCTAAAAAGCTTAACGCCTTTTGGAACCCCTCTGAACACTTGTGCTGCGAATAAGTAGTGCTGATTCAGAGTCCAATCGTGACGGAAAGCAAAAAGGCTGTTAACTCATTATTGTTGTTTGGAGGGTCTGCAAAAATTGCGAACCCACCAGCTCGGGCTTTGGAGCCCTATGAACCATCTAGGTTCTCTCCCAGCTTTCTCAGCACTCTTCCCCCTCGCCCCATCTCTGGGTACCAAAAGGAACTAAAGAAATGGAGAAAAAGGGTACGGCGACTACAGACCGACTACCTATTAAAGAATAACCAGTTGTCCATCACCAAGGCACGTACAGTCCTAGCAGCCAAGGAACGGAAATATCGGAAGAACGCCAAGGTAGCCGCAATACGGGAACGAGATGCAATAAGCAAGGGTCAATCTCCTGAGATACATCAGCAGCATTTACAAGCAAGTCTGAAACAAGTGGAACTCGCCAAGATCCGTGGAACATACTACAAAGTACGTCCCCAACCGGAAGCCCACATCCACCAAGTATGTCAAGCTCAAGAGACTTTGCGTCGTCAAACAAGGAAGCGGAATCAAGACATAAAGCTTCAGAAACTGTTTGAAGAATTATTTTAACAAGATTGTAATTAATAAAGAAATAAAAATAAATAAATTAAAACAACAAAAATAATAACATTCATATTAATCAGATGAGCTTTAAACGTTCGTCACCCTTCACTCGTGTCTATCTCCAAAGCATGCATCAGATCCATCCTGGAACGGTATGTAGCACCGGGATGGGCTCCATACATCTTCCACAAATTCACCTTTACGCCACTCATGAGCGTAAAGTGCTTAAGATTTGTATGAACGTACCTTTTTTCGTGTGTACCAATTACGTTTTTGAAAAATGCAATGTTCAGGTCTCCATCTACGATAGACTCTTTACTCTTGCCAGAAAGTAGTTATAGGACTTTGCAACTTCACGGTTCACCAACTTGGCTCAGCTGCTTGTTTCAAAACTCAAAAGTTTAATAAGTCTGTGACTCTGTCAGTCTGTCAATGAGAATGAGTGTCTAGTCTCGAGTGAATAATGAAATGAATGAAGTGTAGTGAACTGAACTACTGAAGTGAAGTACCGTACTGAATATGATGAATTTAACGACCTTACCTACAGTATATCTCGACAAGATTAAGATCTCGATTTAAGATTAAAATAACTAAATTCTACTATAGTTAATCATAATGTTCTGTCCAATTACCGGTGCGGCGCGCGGCGGTGCCGGTCTTCCCTGTATTTTTTTTATGGAATTTTTATTTTTTACCTTCCTCTCGTTCTCGCCCTCCAATTTCTTCCCGAGCTATTTTTATAGCCTATAATTTTATTGCTCACGCTATTAAATAATATAATAATATACCCCTGTCTTGTTAATAAAAATGGCTACTGTGGGATATCCAGGTTTAAATGAGATAGACTATAAGTGTCCACTACTGAAACATGGCACTGTCCATTACTGAGTTTTTGGTGTCCATTACTGCTGCACTATGCAAATTTAATAAATTATTTTAAATGCAAAAAAACTAAAAGAACTTACAACAAATACAATAGCTGACATAAAACTACATACTTTGTTATTTATATCCATGTTTTGTTTTCAATTAATTGACATATTCAAGAGAAAATAATTTAAATTGAAGATCATTTTTCCTAAACACTGTCCATTACGGGTACAGTTACCCATAGTATAACTCAAAGAGAAATTCTATTCTTGGTGGAAAGATTAGTAAGGTCGTGTATAATTTGAGATCCTGAAACTAGTGCATCATGCATAAGAGTTTCGCAGATACGATTAAAAGTGGAGTAAATTAATTACCCCCACCTCAAAGTCCCCGGCATGACAAGTCCCGTGGTGATGGAGAGGCTGATCTATGTACTTTTTAGTTCCCATAGTATAATTCAAAGAGAAATTCTATTCAGTGGAAAGATTAGTAAGGACGTGTATAATTTGAGATCCTGAAACTTGTGCATCATGCATAAGAGTTTCGCAGATACGATTAAAAGTAGAGTAAAGTAATTACCCCCACCTCAAAGTTCCCGGCATGACAAGTCCCGCGGTGATGGAGAGGCTGATCTATGTACTTTTTGGTTCGTACAGAATTAACGAGCTTAGCTAAAAAAATTTAAGTGGCGACGGCGGTGGATTGAGTGAAGAATGTGAGAGTACGAATGTGTGAAATTCTTACACCATATAGGCTATAGAGAATATTTCAATATAAATAGAGAGCTAAATTCTGCATTTATTAGGTGGTTTGAGGAGTATGTATATAGATAGCAGGCTGGGATTACTATACTGACTAATTCAGGGGTACAAAACGTTTCTTACCGGTACCTCGAGTGGTTTTTCCCGTCGAAAATTGTAACGACTCGGGGAAAGGCGCTTGGATACGGTGTACCAACTCGTAATCTGCGATTAAAGATTATTACATTCCACTTCAGGTACCTTAAAATTATTTTATATTGCTTTATTTTGATAATATTTAATTTGTTAAGTCAATTATAGATTTCTAGAGTTATAAAATTTATTAATTCAAAATTACCACGAAAGTTTTTTCATGCTGCGTCTTTTTTTTTTTTTTAATCGAGTCAGAAGCATCAAAACATAAGAAATTAGAAATTAAAATTAAAATTAAACATAAACAATAATAAAACAATAAATCAACTTTTTGAAAAAAAGTTGATTTTTTTTTTTTCTCTGCAATTTTTTTCTAAAATTTAATAATAATCATTGTTTTCTTAAATATTTAAACAAAAATATAAGTTTTTAAATCCTCATATATTTATATCTTGCTTTTTCCGGGACGAGGAAGGAGCCTCCCGAAGAACAATCTTAGATTATTCTCGGCGTCCCCTGGGCAACGACTTTAGTCGGCCAATCCTTCCACTCTAGAAGCATCAAGATTGTTTTACGTTTGATTCCAAGAATGCAGTATCCTATTACACAACGGATCTCTGGATTAACGTTATGCTGCGTCTAAAGCGCTATACTCAAAACTACTTATCACTTAATCGATCTCCTACCTACAAGTACTTCTAACTGTCAACAAGGATTCAAATGCATGTTTTCGAGAAAATTGTGGTGATCTTTGTGCGCGACTTGGACACATCGTCTTTGAAAATTCATTAAAAATCAAGAAATAAAGATGGACTAGTATAAATATCCAAATAATACTCTCTAAGTATATATTTAACTATCCAGTAAGTTTGATTTTTAGGTTCATTCTCTGTATCCGCGCTTTAAGGTAATAGGATCGACCCAAAAAGGGAAAATCGGTTCTCTAACAATCCGTTAAATAACCCCTTTTTCGAATTGGAAAGTAAACCAAGAAGTTTGACACTGCCATTGCAGACATAGTGGAGGCAAAATTTCAGAGAAACAGTAACGTCCACCACTTTTCAACTATGACCCTGCTGTTTTATTTTGTGTGGCTGTTTTTAAGTATTTTTAATAGCGAATTCCGGTATGATCACTCAGTATGATCTATATGACAGAATGTTTTTATTTTTATTTTAGAAATAATGTCGTGGTGCTCCGGGAGCACCACGACCAGAAAGCTAAACATAACTTATCGACAAGAGAGCTCGAAATCGAATTGTTAGGCTACATTTAGGAACATTTAATTTGTTGAGTTATATACGGCCCTAAATAATACCTAGTATTAACGGTAAGTAGCCTAGGGAAATGATACATGTACGAACGTATAAATTTATTTCTCTGAGGACCCGTTATCTTCTTATGTTCTCTTTTATATTTTCAGAGCATTAACAGCTCATATTTTTATAACAAATATGCTTTATATACTGTACTTTAACTATCTAACATATCAACTGTATCATTGTAATGTAAAATATATAAATTTAATAGATAATGATTGTGGCCTACTACGGTATATCAGGCACTGGTTGCCTAACCTCAGAAACGTTGTATTACTATGGTCGAAAATAAAATTGTTATGTTATGTTCAATTATAATTAGGTGGTTTCAGACACATGGCGACGCTTGTGTCAGTGTGTTGTCAGTCGTTGCTTTACAAAATGTTTTATACGAATTTAAATAACAGGTATTAAAATACAGTTAATTTTTAACAAGAATAACTAGTAATTTGTCGAAGATCCATGATATAAGTTTATAATCGAATATTTAAGTGATATATAGAATAGAAATTTTTATCAGTTTTAATGCAACGAGACAAGTCCACATCAATCTCCGATCAACATAAAATCAAATTCCACGACAGTCAAAAATTACAATGTGGAGTTTCCATTACGGGTTTCAAACAATGGTCATTCCAGTAAGTTCTATAGAAGATATTTTTTACAATTTTCTGGAGAAACAATAAGGTATTAAAATACAGTTCATTTTTAACAAGAATAACTAGTAATTTGTCGAAGATCCATGATCGAAAATGTAAGTGATATAGAATAGAAATTTTTCAGTTTTAATGCAACGAGACAAGTCATCAATCTCCGATTAACATCAAATCAAATTCCACAACAGTCAAAAATTATGGACAGATTAATTTCAATAACTACAATGCGGGTTTTAAACATTGGTCATTAAGTTCTATAGAAGTTATTTTTGACAATTTTCTGGAGAAACATTAAGGTATTAAAATCGTAGCCCTCGGAATTTCATCTTGCCGGCCGCGTGAGCTCAAGTGCACGTTTTTCACTTTTTTGGGAATTAATAATTTTCAGTGTCGTGTGGCGCCCTCACATAAATAATAAGGAATTAAAACAAAATGGCTGCGTCCAGGATATAAACAAACAAACATCGTAAACTTCTGTTATTTTATAATAATAGCCATTATAGGATAATCCTTATTTTTAAATGAT
>JAQGBM010000956.1:0-11747 GCA_034698405.1 Symphylella vulgaris | reverse complement strand
GCTCGATTATGCTTTTCTTAAAATAAAAATTAAACCGTTATCGACCGAGATTTATCTTTTAATGTTAATAACATAATAAATTATGAAGAATTCAATGGTTAAAGAAGTTTTAAATGTCCCTAGCACTTTAAGTCAAATTCATTTACACACTCTAAGTTAATAGCAAAAACACTAATTAAATCAAAAATTAGGGATAATTTTCTGTGTACAAAAAATTACTGAAACGAGTTTTTTAGAAGTCTAATTAACCAAATTCTTCTTATCACAATCATGTAATAAAGAAAAAAATAATATGTTTTTTTTACAATTTTCAGGCCGAGTGAGCTCATCATTATTATTTTTAGATTAATTGAAGAACAATGTATTTCTTTTAAATATAATATACCATATAACTTATACATCACTATATTATAAAATATATACCCGACTTGATTGCGCAAGAGTGCTTTTAGTCTCGCGTCGCTCGCCAAAACGCTTAATCCCCAAATTAGACTGAGCTTCCTCTAGAAATTTCGAAATTATGAATATATGCAAAATTATATAAAAAATACTTCCGAGAGACGAAAAGGCGGTGTACATATTATATAAAATGCTCGAGTCCGCATTTACAATATGCATTTAATAATATCATGCCACTATCCTTGATTAAAAAGAATGTGCAGCACACACTCAAAAGCTGTTCTGTACTTTGAAGCACAATTTTGATATTGCAGCAGTTCTTTATTATTTCGGTCAGAACGTTTAACCGGTAAAAATTACTGTTGTATACGTTATTAAGTGTGACCCTTATGCACCATTAATCCAATATGGCCATAAAATATAAGAATAAATGGAAAAATATAGAAACAGTAATCTTAAAAATTGCTGCATGCGTAACTTACTTGTAATATACAGTATTCGTATCTACGCCCGAGTTTAATCTACTTCCATCTAACCTTAGATTGAATTATATAACATTATTAACCTCAACTCTGCAGTGAGGATAATAATGTGTATTTGTACTTTAATAATAACATTGTTATATTAACTTTCGTATTGCTGTTTGTTTTATAACTTTCGGTTGCCCTACTTAACGTATCGCAAAATATTATATATAAAACCTCTTTATCCAGCATGTTCGTTATGTAAATGAAAGAGATTTATTATAATTTTCTTCGCCTAAAGCGTATATGGGTTTCCGTAATTGATTATTATTATTAAAGAAAGAATGTATATTTACTCAAAAATATAATAATATTCTCAAAAGCAAAACCGAGTAGCGAGTATATAATATAGCAGGGGCCTAATTAGTTAACATTAAGTGCTTCGCGGATGTTTTGTCTCCAGTATCTCGTCCCGATCAATTCGTTCCCAACAACTCGTACCCCAACAATATTATTGGTCCCCGAGCATTACGTCCCCGTACAATCCGTAGCCTACCCAACATTTCGTACCCAACAACTCGTCCCCAACAATACATATCCGAACAACTCGTACCCGAACAATAATATTGGTCCCCGGACAATCCGATCCCAACATTTCGTATCCAACAACTCGTCCCCAACAATTCGTACCCGAACTATTCGTCCCCGGAACTCGTACCCGAACAATTCGTACCACCTGGAACAATAATTCATCTTCCCCTATATAAACTTACAGCAAATCGAAACACATTAATCGGAATAATAGTAAATATGGGTCACAAGTTAAATTTAAAAAAAATTGAGGGTACAATCCAGAATCACAAAACAATTGAGTAAGAAGAGGAACTCGCTGGCGTTTTGAGAATGAGTAGGTAACATTCTCATTTTGACAATAATTATCAAATTATTTGTGTGTGTATATAATTTGTGATTCTGAATTCCACCCTGAGAGTCAAAAAATTAAAATGAAATGTGATTGATTAAAATAAATGTAGGGGAAATTTGAGTACCGTATTAAATTCTATACCGGTAGTCGTAATTCGTAATTTTAAAGATAAACTTATCGCCTCTTTTAACAGTTACCGGTAAGCAAATTTTGCAAATCTCCCTCAATTTATTTTATGGAATATACTGTATTATACACTTTTTCGCCTTGCGGGCCCTTTCGCATAAATTTATGTAACTTTTGTCGCATCTGATTAATAATTACTGGGAACTATAGTTATTCGGGTACGAGTTGTTGGAGACGAGTTGCTGGGTACGAAATGTTGGGGACGTATAGTTCGGGGACGAAATGTTCTGGGGACCAATTGTCGGGTACGATTTGTTCGGATACGAATTGTTGGGGACGAGATATTGCAGACAAAACATCCGCGAAGCACATTAAGTATTCGCTACATTCATTGTCGATAGATGGTGCTGTTAAATATCAGCTGCGCACATCCACAACGTCGTGAGAATACTAGTAGGACATTTCAAATTAAACCCTAGTTTACCTCTATCTCATAGGACTACAGTAGAGTTTTAAACATTGTCGAATTTGTTCGTCTTAGAGAATAATGAGTTAGAGATTCTGCTGCTTCAATGTACATATATAAGTTATGTAGAATCGCACAACATTACATCGCAAGAGGGCGTTCTTATAGTTAATAATTGTAAGGAATAGCAGAAATAAGCCGACATTACTGTAAATACACAATCATACATAATTATGTAAAGTTTTTTATTTTTTATTTCTAAGTCGTCAGACTTATTCGAAAAAAATTACTGGTGTAACTGTAATATGAAAAGAAATAAACTGTCGTCTCATGCCTGATTGACGCTTGTGTATAGCTGCATAATCTATGTGAATCTTTGAAAAAAAAAAAGCCATGCAAGGTTGTCGAAGATTTCCCACTGTGCTTTATAAGCAGGAATAATATGTTTTCGCATCAGATTCGCTTTATTTACTTCGCTTGTGTTATTATATTATTATTACAGCACACTGCGAGAACATCAAACGGAGTGTGGAAAATAAGCCTACGGTGTATTTTATTAGCTGTATTGATTTAAATGGGTGAACGAGTTAGGCTATAACGATGGCTATAGGCCTATAGGTGGTTTTTTGGAATCCGTAGAAAGAGATTGACAACATCTGAAGTGCTCATAAATATAATCTTTGTTTAGGTCTACGCAGGTCAATTTTCTTTTCGACGTTAATTATTCATTGTTTACCAAAACTTAAAACCTACACTAAATTAGGAGAAGCTGAAACATTATTATCAGTGTATTCCGTAAAACGAATTAATTAAGAAGTGTACAATATACTCGAAATAATTTTAACAAGAAAGTTTTATAAAGATGTTTTTCTTTTAATTTTCAAAGTTTGGTGGAAATAAGGTTGAAGGATCGAGAGTTTGGGAAAATGTGACCTTATCACGCAACAGCGTCGTTAAACTTTAAAAGCTATACATTGTTAATGTTTTATTCAAAATGCAGGAAGTTTATAGGATCATTCGATGAACTGTGCAGCCTGATCGATTAAGATTCGAAAGAAGCCTCCCTGCTTGGTCATGGGAGAGTGTCCACCTGCCTGTATATTTACCTATTTGCATTCAAATTTTTGTTACGTAGACCTATTCGTGCAATTGCTATTAATCTAATTGAATCAGATCAGTTAATATCAGCACCACAGCCTATAAGAGATTGAAAAATGCTACGTAGGTTTCTCGCGTGGTTGGACCGACAAATGGCCAGAGTCTCGTTTAATAATTGATTGGTTTGACTGGAAAATACGTCTATAAGCCCATTTGTCGTTACACCTACACTACCCTCGACACCAGAGTAGACGGTTCTGTAGATTTAGAGCACTCGCCAATTCAGATCTCATATTGTGACGGTTTGTTTAAGCACCGATTGAAATTCTTTGAGAAATACTAGATCACTGCGTGGTTTTACGGTTTGAAGTCCGTTTTATCTTCTTGATCTTTAAATATTATTTTCTTAATATCTATAATACCCTTACTAACTGATTTAGTTGAGAAAGAATGTGAACGGCTGATAATCTCATATAGGCCTTCTTCTGCTCTACTCGATTTAAAACGTCATGCCCATGATGAATGTATAGCAGCAGTAGCTTCTCAGTCGCATACCTTTAAACTAAATTTGCTTAGGAATATGTATTAGAAATATACGGAGTAGCATAGCTGCGCAACCTCAATAACAAAGAATGATCTATCCTTAAAATAAAGCTTGTAAAACTAAATTCACGAAGGGTTCAATTTGTTTTGCAGTATTTTTTCCGGGTGTCGTGAAATAATGTTGTTTCTCTATATAACCGATCGAATGTGTATGTACTGTACAGTACCTCCAATCGCTTAGTAATGAACAAGAATAATATAGAGTTAGGTCTCGAAAGCCCGTTTTATCAAACCCACTTCATTCGTTTGAAGATACTGAGCAGGGCGTATATAAGTTAGGACAGATTTGATTGCACTGGATTATTTTAGCTTCTTCTAGCTCGAAACTATATGTTATGAGAAACTCGACTGCCTGTATACGAGCATGGTAAAATATTCTCCCTCGTCGCCAATACTTTTTTCTTCCCTATATATAGCAGGTTGCGGTAGATTAATTAACTTCGTTTTTCTACGTTGAACCTTGACCTCCTTGGACTATATACATCCGCCTTTTTCGATCCGAATACGGAGTCTGGGATTCTATTATTTATAACATGCGGATAAACACTCATGATAATCTCACGGCACTGTGATAGATCCCTGTTCAAGTCGTATGTACGAGTACCTTGTTGGATAATTTTTACTCATTGGGGAATTACATACAGTAGGTATTACAATATTGAAAGTGTAATTATACATTACTGTTCACATATAACTTACGGTACTTATTATTATACGCACTGTCAATATTATGGATTGACTTATTATCTTGCTCCACGGAGTTCGTGAGACTAGTTTCAAATGAGCAAAACAAACAACCCAGAATAGCCTACAAATTTGAACTAATCTGGTTCCTGCGATGCATCCGATACTGAAAATTACAGCGTCTCTTCTCAAGGTATCTCGAACATTTCTACAGAGTTTTTGCCATTATCTTCCTGATGTAAGTAGTTATTATACTGTATACTGGTACTCGTATAAGATTTCAACCACAATAAGATTAGAACAAAGACAGGAGAACATTCTGTCGCCGATTTTTTTTTCTCTCTCTCTCTATAATACAAGTAGACTATTAGAGTTTTCAAAGCAAATCATCGTCTAATATGACTCAATCGTATAGCGGAAAATAACAATATTTTATGGGTTTTTTTTTTTTCTTGTCAAACGTGAGAATGTCGTCAAAATCGATTCAGAAATGCGCGGGGGCCGGGGGGGGGGGGAGAGAGAATTGGGAGATGAAATAAAAATGTATTCGTTCAAGTACAAAAAGGAAATTTATTGTATATGTTAGAATAAATTCAGAGAAAATATCATCGCGTGTTGTCGAAAGAAATGTTGCAATTTATATGATAGTTGCCGCTGCACACGCTGATAGAGACATTATACTGTATAGGCCTACGTCATAATATTTTAAGCTTAAACGCTGGTATCTCCTTAATTTATACTGTGCATCTGTATTAATCAAGCCATGGGACAACAGCGAGGCTGAGTAAAATATTTGGAGCAAATAACTTAGCTAAGTTAATAAAACGTCATTAACTAACCTATAGGGTACTATACATCTTGTCAAGATGTAGTACCCTATCCATGGGCATTTTATATTTATTTTAAGGTATCTAGGTATTTTATATTTATTTTAAGGTATCTAGTATCCTATACTGTGGCAAGTTCATGCGAATGGGAAAGCGAGATCACGACATAACATAGCCTACATTACCATTGACGATAATCCCATCTCTATACCTAATTATTTAGCAGTGGTGCAGTGTTCCTGCAAGAAAATCACATGCACATGCACAAACATAATACATAATATTCGTACTTAACAGAAGTGGATGCCTTGAGCTAGGAATGCCGTTATATCGCCGTTGACTATACGTCATTATCGGGTTTGAACTCTGACGGATTTGAGCTCCTGATATATAATATTCAAGTCTAAATTGGTAATTTTTGCCGAATCTTTTATATTTGTCCTTGATTTAATTGCACAGGAAAGACCGTGATGTAAGAGATAAATCGGCACCATTAATGAAAACAGTAGAAAATAATGATATCTTCAAAATTCAGCTTTTAAACGAAAATGACACGGATGACTTATAATAATGCATTACATAACATTCGAAATATGTTCTGCATGGATACATTATATTATGGTCACACAAATTTTACATGTTGAAGGATAGAGAAAAATATAAAATGATTTTCATAGATATGTTGTAAAAAAGCAGCCTGTCCATCTGCGTAACATCTTTACGATGGAACAAAATGTTTAAAAAACGAATGGGGGTGACGTGAGACAATACTGTATTCCTTCGATGCGGAATGTATAAATGATTGTTTCTCGTAAAGACAATATCGATGATTTACTGATTTTCGAACACTAACTTGTAAAATTACCATTTTCTTCCCCCTTTCTCGTTGGGCTATAAAATTGTCACTAAAATTTTCTCCCTTTCATACGATATAGGCCTAGAATTTAAAAAAAAAGTTCAAAGAAAAATAATGGTAAAAAATCGGCGCTTTTGATGCTTATAGATGGGAAAAAATTTCAGTTTGCAAACAAGAAATGAAAGTTTAATAAGTGTATTATGGCACTGTTTGCTTTGTGTAATCTGGTTAGCTCCGCAATTTCCCCAGTTGTTTGATGCGCAGTTTCTTTTGATGATGACATTTTTTATTGTTTGTCCTTGTGACTTATTTGATTTCTCGCTGACCTTTTTAAATAATCGAGGTTGCTGTGGTCCAATACCCGTTATTTTAATGTGTAATATGAGGAGAAGTAATCTAAACTTTTTTTTCCGTTTGACCAGTTCGTAAGCTGGTCTACGTACCCCCCAGCTAAAACGCCTGATCTATAAGACTGAGTCCTGTTTGCTCTTGACTCCCGACTATTCCAACTCGGAATGCCGGGAACGGGGGTAAAAGCGCGGGGAATGGGCCTGAAGGTTGTGTCGTGACCAGGCCACCCATCCTAGTACTGACCACATTCTACCACACCCCTGGTCTCTTGGTACAGAGCCCACCTTACGTATAGTACAATGTGGATGGACAACTGATGAGATCGACTATGTCAAAATAAGAACAGCCACCATCAGATACATCATTGACACCCCATCAGATACATCATTCCCCATCTCAGCTGGAACCTACAACACTCCCTGATTGTCGCCTTCTTTCACTTCAGAACAGAGACGGCTGCACCTTGCCTCATCATGCTTGCCTGACTTATTAGTTCTTTGGTTCATTTTCCTTCACCATTCACAGGCGAGTTGAATTGCCACCGTTTAGAGTTGGATTGAAGGACTTTTTAAAGAACAAGCACGCCAACAAAAACAACAACAATCCATCATTTTGTACTTTCGTCAAAATGATTCGACCAATTCATCATGCCACTGCTTGTTGATGGCCAATGCTTGTTTGCAGTGAACTTTGCACTCGCCTACATAAGTTATGTATTTACGGCATGCACAGATATAGGGTTTGAACATGGGTCGAGCTTAATGGGAACTGGGAATTTTGAGAAATTTTCAAGAATGGGAGCTTCTTCTAAGTACAGTATTCCGCTTAGATTATCTCTCGCTGTCACACATAAAAAAAAAAACACAGATCTACTTGCCTCTATAGGCCTACTCGGTATCCAAAATGAAAAATCTTCCAACGTTATTGCGGTTTGTTTCATACATAATTTGTTTAGGTTTGATTAATTTCTGTTTCTTTTCTTATTTAAAATCAAAATATTATGACAGATATTTTTTTCCTATATTTTTCATTTAAAGTTAATACCATTTCGTGTTTTTTTTTTCTTCTTTTTCTTGCGATAAATCAGTCTTACCTATCATGGTCTTTCACAAAACATAAAATATATTATTAATATTATTTGCCTAACTAAATCTTGCCCAAAACCTTATGACCAATGCCCGTTAAACAAATTATGTTTTTCTTTCCACGGTATAAGAGTATATGGAATGACAAACTTGTGTACTTAAGTTATATACAATATAAATATTTATTTTCTCGCAAACGTTATTAGAAAAATTTGTTGTGGGTATAAAAAAGTCAGAAATATAAAGTATTGTGTTTGTTGCGAAATTTGTTATCCAACTTATATCCTTCAAAGCTGCCGGGGGAAATATTAAAATGTATCTTAAAAATGCACGAAAGAACGTTTTGTTTTGATTTCGATTACCGGTACCTGATGTATATAAGTTCTTTGCATCCGGAATCATATCCATGATTTAATGCTTAGGCCTATAATTGGAAAATTTTCTCGGCTACTCGTAATATTATTAAAATTCGGACATTAAGCTTATATCTCATATATCTTCCTTTGTACATGTAAATTCATTATGAAAAGAACCCTCATGGCGCAATACGTACTTTATTCCTTGCATTTAAGGTTACCCGTATAAAATATACTAGCCTACTTTGCTTATATAGGCTATAAGTTCATTTATAATCAGATCACAAAACAAGCTATTAATACCTTAGCCGCATCTTGCTCGTTATGAGGTAAAACAAACCACCCCCTCAACCTTCGGAACAATAACGGATAGAAGTTATCGGCAGCTATATAACATTTTTCTCTCCTTGGAAAGTCGTAATTAACTGAGAGAGGTAATTAGCAACGCTGTTTGTTTACATTGTTATATATACCTTGTGTATATAGTTTACATAAGTTGCTCATGGCTTTATATTTAAACGTCTCGCTATAAGAGAGTTATACTCTGGAAAACCGGCTTAGCCAAAAGATAAACCTCTCGATTTTAACGTCCCGTTTTTAATTCCCGATAGACTTAGTCGCGAGCGCAAGACCTCCACAAAAAAGAACGCACGCGCGCATATCAACACATTAAATATTTAAAAGGAAATGGCATACAAGCTCACTTTCTCGAGTTTTACGCAAGTGGTTATTTACTTTAACATCTACGACGTTAAAAGCGAAATAGGACGACCTTATAAAGTTATACACATTGCTCGTAAAATGACCAAAGTTTTTTTTACCCTGGTTTTTCTTTTTTAATTAATTTTTAATGTTGATGGTTATACGAGATAGGCCTATATACATTGTGCAGCAAGTACTGTACTTAAAGTTGATTTTGTACCGGTTCTCTGTATATCGTATTTCTGTAGGCATATATTTTATTATTCCATATAATTACGGGCATAATAACGTATCCACCAGTCATTTTAGCTTGAACTGCATTCGGAGGCAATTCGCTTTTTATATAGCTTGCGAGAAATGACACTCGGATCAACGACTTAAATACACAAGATAGACTGCTTACCGCCAATTGAGCCAATTCTAATACACCAGCGTAGCCAATTTGAAAACTGCATCCGCCATGTTTTATAAAGTATTTAAGTTTATGTAGGCGTAGCCAGCGTAAGGAGCGAATTTCAAAAACATAACAGAAATTTTTGAATAAGGTTTATACATTGTTGATAATACAAAATATTCTTGTTTGAAACCATATTCTGTATTAATTTAATTTAATTAGTGCCTTTTACGTTTCTAAAAAACACGATTTTAAAATAAAACATTTTTTGTTGTTGTAAAGTAATGTACTGTACTAGGTAGTTGCCTAGCGCGAGGCACTAATTTTTCAAAAATAACCGAAATTTTGAATGACGATGTGATGACTTTGCGATGCCGTATAAGGTAAAATTTTCAAAATGGCAAACAAACAGGAAGTCATCAATATGGCGGAACACTAAGCGGTCTATCTTGTGTATTTAAGTCGTTGACTCGGATCGAAGAATTTTATACGAAAAGAATCACCATTTTTATAGAGTCCAAATTTTTAGAGTTGATTTACAAATAGGTTTATTTCTTCAGTAGAGCTTCCAGATTAAGTTGTATCCTTATTTTATGTAAATTACAAATATCATCTTTTCAATTACTAAATGTTACAACTTCCGCAAAATATATAAACAAATTCCTTAAGCAAAATATACGGCTTGTTGCCTTTAAGAAAACCATTTTCGAAGTTCGAACTACAGAAAAATCCCGAAAACACGAAAACTCGGACTTCTTTCGTGGTCATCACGAGAATTACAATTTCTTGGCCAGTCAAATACTGTAATTACAAAATTCTTTCCGAAACCACTTTTAGCATAAAAAAATCATCAAAACATCAAAATATTGTCTCGATATATAATTTATCATATCAATATCGAGCTCTTTATACCTATATACCGGTATATCATATAGGCCTAATAAAAACTGTTTTAAATAGCCTATTTAATGATAACCTTTGAAATTATCTAACAAGCCAGCAAATGCTAAATTCCTTCTTAAGTTATATAAATCATATCAGTTTTCGTCACGGTATACCGTGGTTTTCGTATATCACAACAAATAAATAAAAATAATCTATTAATCTATATCGGACTCGGGAGAATCTCGATCTTTACAATTATTGATATAGATTAATAGATTATTTTTATTTATTTGTTGTGATATAAAAATTGATATGATGGTGATAATATTAACTTATTATCACCTCTTTACATTTAAGTTAAAGGGGTAGGGACATTAAAAACTTCTTTAAACCATTGAATTCTTCATAATTAATTATGTTATCAACATTAAAACTTAAATCTCGGTCGATAACGGTTTAATTTTTATTTTAGAAATAGTAGGAATCAGTAAAATAGCTGTGACCGCGAATTAAAACTTATAATTAAATTTACCTTATAAATGGTTCACGTGTAATTATTATAATAGCCTCGCGCTTTTTATTTTCCCATTGCACGTGAACCATAGATTGGCATTTTACCCAATTCACGAATTTTAGGTAACAGCTCGACTATGCTTTTCTTAAAATAAAAATTAAACCGTTATCGACCGAGATTTATCTATTACCGTAATGTTAATATTAATAACATAATTAATTATGAAGAATTCAATGGTTTAAAGAAGTTTTAAATGTCCCTACCCCTTTAACATAATTAATTATGAAGAATTCAATGGTTTAAAGAAGTTTTAAATGTCCCTAGCACTTTAAACTAAATTGTGTTTTATCTGCAGATTATCGGAGACACGGACTTCTTCAGTTCAATTTCATTCAACGTTCTATCCATAAAATTGAATGATATAATTTACACTCCATATACGAGATCCAATTTTCGAATAATCAGTCGAGCTCCAATTCCTCTTTCGAGACCACTCAATTTTCTTAAAACTCTTAGCAAAATGGTAATTTAATATTATTTTTATTGAGACATTTCATTTTTAATTTCTACAAATTTTAATTATCTTATTAATTATTCCTATTTTTCTAATTATTATTAGGTGTGGAGTCTGATTTTAACCATTAACATCGCTGCAATGGTTGTCTTCTTTTCGCTTCCAATACTGGCTGAAAAACTGGGGAGCAGAAAGAGGAGGGGTACTATTCGAAAAACCAAGCCAATATATCCAAAAGAAATAATCCCTCTAATTCTAAGTCAAGGTAAGTAAAGTAAATACACCTCTCTCTGGTAAACGAAGGGTATAAACTAAACTAAACGCCATAGAGAATTTTTGAAAAAGTACCATTTAAAACGGAAAGGTCAGGGAACAAACGGTAAATGATAGAATTATGAAACTTTACACAATCATACTGTATAGGTTAACCCTCGCATAACCAACATATTTTTGTAACGCGGATTACCAAGTGGGGTATATTTTGGACCCCAGCGCTAA
>JAQGBM010000955.1:0-11748 GCA_034698405.1 Symphylella vulgaris | reverse complement strand
TAGGCTAACTGTACCCCCCCCCCCCTTTGGTCGTTCATATATATTACGTCATCATCCAGAGAGGGGGGATTTGTTTGTTTCTTTGTGGTTTGATTTTTTATCGTCGCGGTAAGGCGACAACGAAGGTCATAACCCGACGACGTAGTGAGATTTATTTATGCACAGGGACAGGATTTACAAACCTGTGTGAGGGTTCTTTAATGTGCAGAGTGCAAAGAGATCTACACAAGACCTCGGTTTAAACTCTCATCAGATGGAGCCGCCACTTCAAGAATTTTACTCACCCGAAATTTCTTACCTGTCTTAGCCGGGGTTTGAACCCGCTGACATTCCGGATTCAGAGGCAAGCGAACTGAAACCACTGGGGCAGTCAGAAATTTAAATTTGCAATTTCCAAAAAAAAAAAAAAATCATTCATATTTTTTCTTATAGTTTTCTAAAAGAAAAAAATAAATAAAATATCAATAGAAAAAAGTTAACTTAAACTATAACACCCTCCCAGCCACATGTAACGGTCCCTAACGCAATATATTAGGCTACCTACCCACCCACCACGTAATTTATGGACAGTCCCTAATAACTTATAGTATTATTTTAAAAGGTGAACTTCATTATTCGCAAGCGTCATTAAAATTAGTTAAATGAGATAAAAAAATCATACAGTTGATTATTTATAAAAATAATAATATAATATAAAAATAAAAATATATTAATTATATCATTCTGACGCTTACATTAATTATAAAATTAACATTAAAAATTTATTTTATAAAAGTAAGCGTCAGAATGATAATTAATAACTTATACCGGTATTTTTATTTTTATAAATAATCAACTGTAGCCTATGATTTTTTATCTCATTTAACTAATATAGTAGCGTATTATGTATTATATAGGTTTATGTACTGTATCTAGAAGCCTAACTATATTATTATTGTGACTTTATGATTAGGGCCAGCACCAGTGGTATAGTGGTTACCACGCTTTCCTCTGAATCTGGAAGTTCAGCGGTTCAAACCCCGGCTGGGATTGATAAGAATTTCCGGGTGAGTGAAATTCTTTAAGTGGCGGCTCCTTCCGTTAAGAGTTTAAACCGAGGTCTTTTGTATAGATATCCCCTTTGCATTCTGCACATTAAAGATGCAGGTCTGTAAATCCTTTCCTGAGGCAAAATTAAAATCTCTCCGACTCTCCCCTTCGTCAGGTTATGACTTATTACTTACACAATAAATAAATACACGTGAAAAAATAAAACCAACAGACGGACTTAATGATTATGTCACCATACAGAGGGGGTTGAAGGAAATGATGACGGTTTGATGATAGCGGGAGGGGGGGGGGGTCCAAATAAAAACAGAAAAACTGCTGACGTAATATATGA
Source organism: Symphylella vulgaris (assembly GCA_034698405.1). Lineage (NCBI taxonomy): Eukaryota > Metazoa > Arthropoda > Symphyla > Scolopendrellidae > Symphylella > Symphylella vulgaris. The sequence continues at coordinate 10,367 of JAQGBM010000955.1, read as the reverse complement.
CCGTCCCCTACCTTAATTATTGTACATAAATACGATATAGAAAATAGAATTAAACAAGCATAACAATATTATTGCTCTGATGAATGCACGCTGCAAAATTAAAGTTAAGTTACACTTCACGGGCAATGGGACTTAAGTTAGCTAATTGCCTAATTGGTTACGTAATCCTATGAATTTTCTGATTAGGCCTATTTAACATTACATCAGAGCAGTTCTTAGTTAAAATAACGTCTGCCTACTAAAAAAAAACGTTTGAAGTTGAAAATAAAGAAATAATCTAATTAGCTGAATTTGAATTGCAGGCTGAACAAGCTCATCATTAAAAAATTTAAACGTGGTTGAGAAATTTGGTGGAGAAAATCAAAATGCTATCCGTGAAAGTTAAGACGACACCATTTACGGACCAGAAGCCTGGGACTAGTGGGCTTAGAAAAAAAGTAAAGGTTTTCCAAATGCCAAACTACACGGAAAATTTTGTCCAGTGTATTCTGAATGCAATCGGAAAAGATAAGGTTGGCAGCACCTTAGTTGTCGGTGGAGATGGAAGGTTCTTTTGCAAGGAAGCTGTTAACATTATCATCAAAATGTGTGCTGCAAATCAGGTTTCAAAGCTTATCATTGGTCAGGATGGCATACTGTCAACTCCAGCAATATCAGCTATTATTCGCAAGTACAAGACGATTGGCGGGATTATCCTGACAGCAAGTCACAACCCTGGTGGACCTGACGAGGATTTTGGAATTAAATTTAATACTTCTAATGGAGGTCCTGCCCCAGATGGAATTACTAACTTTATTTTCGATTTGTCCAAAACTCTGACTGAATATAGCATTACTCCGGATGTTACTTGTGACATTAGTAAAATAGGTATCCAGGAATTCACGGTCGATAGAAAAAAATTTACCGTCCATATCATTAACCAAGTTGAAGATTATGTTGGTCTCATGAAGGAAATCTTTGACTTTGATGCCATCAGAAAGTTACTGACTGGAACTCATCCAATGAAAATTCTCATTGATTCCATGAGCGGAGTGACTGGTCCTTATGTGGAACGTATTTTCTGTGAAGAACTTGGTGCTCCCCGTGATAATGTGATCAGAACCACTCCTCTTCCAGATTTTGGCGGTCACCATCCAGACCCCAATCTGACTTACGCGGCCAGTTTGGTTAAAGCGGTCAAAGAAGGCGATTACGGTTTTGGCGCAGCATTTGACGGAGACGGGGACCGCAATATGATACTCGGAAACAAAGCTTTTTTTGTAACACCTTCAGACTCGCTAGCAGTCCTAGCAGCAAATATACAACATATCCCATATTTTAAAAAGACGGGAGTTAAGGGACTTGCTAGAAGCATGCCAACTAGTGGAGCAGTTGATCAAGTAGCTCGAAGTCTAAAACAGGAACTGTTTGAAGTACCAACGGGTTGGAAATATTTTGGTAATCTAATGGATGCTGGTAGATTATCCCTGTGTGGAGAGGAAAGCTTTGGAACTGGTTCCGATCATATTAGAGAAAAGGATGGCATTTGGGCAGCTCTGGCTTGGCTTTCCATTCTGGCTTTTAAGAAACTTTCTGTAGAAGAGATTTTAAAAGAACACTGGTCTATTTACGGTCGCAATTTTTTCATTAGATACGATTACGAGAACTGTGAATCTGGACCGTGCAACGATATGATAGCTTATTTGGAAAAATTGATCACAATGCCCGATTTCGTGGGACGGGAATTTTCGAAATCAAGCAAAAAGTACAAAGTTGGAAAGGCCGACAATTTTGAGTATTGCGATCCAATTGACAAAAGTGTAGCTTCGAAACAAGGTATACGCATTTTGTTCGAAGATGGCTCCAGGATCATTTTAAGACTAAGTGGCACTGGCAGTAGCGGTGCTACAGTAAGACTCTACATTGAGGGCTACGAAACCGATGCTACGAAACATACCTTAGACGCTCAGGAAGTTTTGGGACCCCTTATAGAAATAGCCCTAGAGATATCCAAGTTGACTGAATATACCGGTAGAAAAGAACCAACAGTAATAACGTAATTATTTTAAATGGACAGTGGATTATATTATGCAGCCACGTCTCTTATTTGCTAATACGGATATTAAATTTAAATATATGCCCATACGATTTAGCAAATTATTATTATGTACGTTACCAATTGACTAGTGTTGATTTAGTCATGGTCCTTAGTTTTAGTTTAAGTCAGTTCGTAAAATTTGTTTTAGTTTTAGTTTTAGTCAGTTCCTGAAATTTCTTTTAGTTTTAGTTGGGGTGCGATTAAAATAGTTTTAGTTTTAGTCAAGAAAATTTAATTCTCAATTTTTTATACGATTTGGCTTCCAAAGTTCAAAATAAAAAAGATTTTTTACCTGCAGAAACATCTCGAATTTTTTTAGTCAAGATAGGCTATCCGATTTTTCGTTTTAGTTAGTTTATGAAATTTGTATTAGTTTTAGTCAGTTTTTGAAATTACTTTTATTTTTAGTTTTAGTTGACTAAATTATTAAAGTACGTTTAGGTTTAGTAAACTAAATCAATATCAATACCACTATTGACCAGATAACTTAACAATATCTGATCTAGCTTGAGGAAATGTTTATTTTTATTTATTTAAATAAAATATTAATAAATATTTTATTTAATAAAATAAACAAAAATATTAAATATTTCTTAAATATGTGGCCATGACAAATAATTATGCGCTTTGGTATTGGGTATTGGCCTATACATAACTTCTTTCTTTCTTGTACCCAAATTCTCTCTCCCCTTTTTCATCGGCAGTTATAGTCCAAGTGGCCATTTATTTTTAACCTAATTTGCTAATTATGAACACACGTGGAAATTAATGCCGAAACATGATTTGTCATCCCATTTTTAATAAGATTACACTTAAAATTCAACATATTTTTAAACATATTAATATAAAAAAAAAAATATTTTTAAACATAACTTAATATAAAAAAATATTTTTAAACTTAATAGCCTATATTTCTTATGGATATTATATTAAAATAAAATAATAAGCTATACTGTAATATTTTCTGTATCTCACTGAAATTGAAATAAAAAAGTGACAGTTTTAAAATACTTAAAAAATGTATTATAATTGGCCTAGGCCAGGCCTATTTATATTGGAATCTGTAACTTGAATAACAGGATCTGGGAATATTGAGTCAGATAGCTAGGACCCACTGCTTATTTACCAGCTGTATACATATAAAACCGGCTTCGTTCTCTTTAACCCAGTTTGATATACTGGTTGCTAGACTATACCGGTACTTAAACATCCTTTTCCAGATTAATGCTAGCTTAGAACATTAATTTATATCTTTCATGAGCAACGTGCAAGCATAATATATTTTACCAAGTATAATATTTTTCTCTAAGATATTATAATCCGGCAGCAGGGCAGTTGAAAGTTGTTAGCGTTAAATGGGCTGTGGATTGTGTAATTTAAAATATTATGCCATCAATGGGGAATAGTCGAAAAGAGGATATGGAAAGAAGATATGACGCATAGCAAATCAGAGTATAATACTAGCTTAAATTTGACTCTTGCCTAATTTATTATTTCCTTTGCATCGTAAAGAATATTAACTGCACTTCAAGGAACAAACAGTCATTGCCTAACTTAAATGGAGCATTATTAAAAACGAATAATATAATGATCATTAACAATGACTTAGTTATTAATGAGATTTGTATTCGTAGCCTAAGTTACTTGTATTCTGTTTATACCATATCTTCTAAGATAATCTAGCTATACAAAATGGGTTCTCTTTACTGAATCGGGTATAGGTCTAAGTCTTTTGAGCGAACCGTCATAACATCAACTGCCAAAATGCCGAAACAGGGGCAGACTTAAGCGCGAACAAGAAGTTTTTGTTGCCCCCTGTTTCGGCATTTTGGCATTCGATGTTATGAACTTAAATGACTTTCGCTCAAATGACTTTTCGCGCCTAAGTTTTGAAGTAGGCTAAGCCTAATCCTCGCCTTTATGTCTTATTGTATTTTTTTTTATTATTGATAGGGCCTAATCAAATTCTAAGTTCGCCTAACTTAGCTATACTCAACATATTTGGCTGATTGTAATCTTTTCTATACCTGCTAAAATGCTGTAGGCCTATATATACTCCAGTTTTAGACTTTTAGTTGCATTCCAGAAATGTCCATCCGCTAGCCATCATATGTCATTATCTACGGTAGTATCTACCCAGCATGCCCTGTCACATCCTTTCTATCAATAACCATTTTCCCAACTACCCCAACCTATATCCAGTATCCATACATGCTCTTATGACTTCAACTCGATCATATTTTTAATACATTATATAAGTAGGCCTATATAATATTAAAAATATGTAACGTAACGTATAACTACACAGGCATTCTTATGCAATATAGATATATTCTACTGTAAACATTTTTTGAGATCCTTTATCCTTTTTAGCCAAAGTGGAAAATTCAGTTTGAAAAAAAGTTAAAAAAAGTCGGGTTGAAAATACTAAAAGTAGAATCTAAAGCATTCGAAATTTAATATCTTCTGACGCTACAATATTTCTTGTGGTGACATTGATGCCTTTACAGTAAAATTCCATCAATCATTTTAATATCCTTTTTCAGCGTTATGTATATGTAGAAATCTGAGAAGAATCTTCAGAAAAATAACCAGGCGATATAACACCAAAAATTTAATTTCGTTAACAGCCAACATTACGAGAGGCCAAACCATTTCATCTCAAAGGAAATCGTAAATTACGTCATTTTTTATTGAGCTATTTCGGTAGTGATCGCTAAAAACTCCCGCAGATATATTATAAAACTTGATGGTTGGTAAGAAAATACTAACTTGTATCCCCAATATTTTATTCACCTATTTCTATGAGATAATACAACTTTCCTCCCTACAATGTTATTTTCTTTTTTTACTCAAAAAGCAAGCCTGCGGAAGTAATCATTGGCTTACAGTCTTGTTCTTACGACCACTTGTAACGTGTCATCAAATTCTCACGTGGAGATATTGGTATAGAGGAGTTTGCCGCATTCATAAGCAGCTAGCATCCCATAAAATAATATATTACACAGTAGGCTAGGTATCATACATCCAGGCTCCAGCCGGTGTTGAATAGATTATTGCAGCGTTATTGATATGCAATAATGTAGTACGTTATAAATTCTACGAGTATTATGCCTATTTTCTTATTTTGGCATTTTTTCTGATGGGGGGGGGGGGGGGGGGGTATTGTACGTATGGAAATAGGTTATTATATGTACCCAGGTAATAAGGTATGTTCCTCAAAGTCAAATTTACAGTGAAACATTATAGGCCTATTACTACTAGCTTATATTACCGAATTAATGAATAATTGAAACTATTATTTTTATCAGCTGTTTAAAATTAAGTTTAGTTGCTTAAGGACGTTGGAGCGTGGATCAAATGTGGTATTATAGGAAAATCCCATATTAAAAAGTGTAAAAATCAAGAAAATTCAGAAATTTTTTCTAAGATAGAGTAAACCTTTCCTATGAGATTTCCGCTTTAAAAATTACATTTCACCGAAGAAATTCGGGAGTTATACGGCCCAGAAGTTTAATAGGTTTCCATAGGTTTCTATATCCAAGCTCCGAAAACACAAATATTTTACCCAACTTTTTAAACCTATAACTTATTATCTCCGGAATTTCTTCACCCTTCGGTGACATATATGATTTTTAATTCTGAAATCTCATTAGAAGGGTTTACTCTACTTTACAAAAATTTTTAAAACTTCGAAAAAAAACCTAAACGGAAGTGATATTTCCGTATAATCGAGTTGTGAATAATAAGCTTTGATTGGAGAAAACCAGAACACGTTTTTTTTTTCTTTTTTGTATTCGAAGAAACAAAAGAAAAGCATGCAAATTGCAAATAACTTAGCCTAATTTTATAGTAATTTTACACTATGGAATATCATGTTTAACCAGCAGGAAAAAATTGCCAAAAAAGAAACAAAGGAATAATTTAATAGAGGATGCAATTTAGCTAACAACACACACAGAAATCTTTCTCTGGGGTCCCTGAAATGCTGATTACATATAGGCCCTAGTTTAAAGATATAAGTTTAATTAAACAATGCAACATTATTTTGTTGTAAGGAGTAGGAGTAATAGCCAAACACGATTAAGACAGAATACTAAAGAATGTTAATCCCTTCTGAGATTTAGTTGGTTCTGTATACTGAGAATAAAACTTAACCTTCCATTCCTAATTGCATTCGATATGCAGGGTATCTCAATATTAGCCTACCGTATACTGATTTCATTGCATTAGCTATACCAGTTCCTCAGGTATATACTGAACTATAAGACTACCGTATATATTTAACTGTTAAGTAAATTGAAGACAACTGCTGATCATAAGTAATTTGCAGACAACTGATGATCATCATAAAAAAATCTGACTTTAGGCCTATATAACCCAGGTAGACTACTACCTTCTGACTTTATATAATTATAGACTACGTTATATATTGGCCTAAAAATCTACCGTAACTGTAATGCATCTAGGGCTAGGCTATACTAGGTATTATGGTAAAACTATATTTTCACAATACCGTAGGCCTATAATGGAATTTATTGAAAATCTAAATTAGCCTAAGTTATTCTAATAGGCTTTTTATGTTTGTTTTGTTTGGTGTTTGTGGTTTGATTTTTTTAACGTCGCGGAAAGGCGACAACGAAGGTCATAACCCGACGACGGAGTGATATTTAAAACTTGCCTCAGGGACAGGATTTACAGACCTGTACGATGGTTCTTTAATTAATGTGCAGAGTGCAAAGGGGATCTAATTCTACACAAGACCTCGGTTTATACTCTCATCAGGAGCCGCCACTTTTTAATTTTTTTTTAAATTCATACAAAAATTCCCCTGGCTAATTGTAAAAGTATAAAAATTGTTTTGTTGATATAAATTTTATAGACTTACCGTCAATTATTATTTACTGTTTATAAATTTAATAGGCTATTCATATAAAGTACTGTAAAAATTAAAGTCTGCGATATACCGTAGACATAATTATTTATAATTGATTATTTTTAATATAAAAAGACGATTTTTCCCAGAGTCCGACGTATTAATTAACTTAAAAAAATTATAAGTCTCAGACAGCAGATATTCTGCTGTCTGAGACTTATAATTTTTTAAGTTAATTATATTTATCACACTTATTTAATTTCAGCTTAGCAGTTTCCTGGGAATAAATACAATTTAAAAAAGCCGTACCGCTCAAGGTATTTTCTCATTCAAAAATTCCTACAGACCTCGACTGCGATTCAACTCGCATTTTTACCTTGGGGTCTGTAAGGGTGAAAGGCGAATAGGGCCTAGGTATAATTTAAGACCGTGTGCGTTGCCCCCTCTATATTTTTAGACTAAAATCTCTGTCATCCTAGATTTTGCGTGAGAGCAAGGGAATCTAAACAGCTGGATCGAGAGAGCATGGCTTTTTTTACACTTCATCCGAAAGAGCCACCACTTAAGAACATATCTCACACAAAAAATCTTACCAACTTCAGTCGGGATTTAATCCGTAAACCTTGGGTTTAAAGACGCAAGCGCGCAACCTCCAAGATATCAGTGGCGCTATACCGAGTATAGCGCCTTGCTCTCTACGCATTAAGCTATAGCTTAATGCGCAGAGAGCAAGGATATCTACAATGAAACCTCGAACTTCGGAACTCGATCTCAATCCGAAAGACTCGCTATAGCTTATACTTTATTTCAAGTTTCCACTAAGATACGAATAAAACAGTAGGGACATAACTGCCTAACTGGTACCGTAGGGTAAACAAAAACTTTATCCTGATTCCTGGTCATACCCCATTTACCCAAACGAATCATTATTAAATACTAAGTTATCAGGCAATTACTTACCCAGATAACAGTATTTATCTTAAGAATACTACGGTAGAAAGATAAGATTAGTAGTCGGCACAGTGTCTAACAATACTATAGTGTACTGCAATAACTTAGGAGTTAAAAATTACTTCCTTACCTTAGTTTCATACATGAAAATTACTCCTTATATCCAAATAGGCTACAAATTTCGATTCCACGATTTAAAAAAATCATTTTGTAAAAAGTAACTTATTACATTTTTCTTTGTACTTTCTCGGGAGTGGGTTTACACCTGAACTAGCTAGAACCTGTGAAATCTAACGGCTTGTTCTAAATATACGGTACTGTATGCAAATATACATCGGCAGTCGACACATAACCTTAGTCATACTCATACATACACTAAACTTGGAATCGCGTATCTTATAATTAGTCAGACTTTTCGATCTACTGTAATATTGGTTTTCCATTTCATGCAGTCTAGCTTTCCCATTTTCGGAAATTTCGAGAATAGATTTTTTAAATTAATTTTAAAGGCGTCCTATTTAGCGACTCCCGAGTCTAGGGTTGCAATCCCGGACCATATTTTCATCCCGGGATTGAAAATGGTTTATCCCGGGATTAACTTAGTCTGGGCTCTCGGGATCGGAAAATTGGTCTAAATCAGGGGTCGCAACTATATTTCGGAGCGGGCCAAATTAGGCCATATTTTTATTTTTTTTACTTTCGCGGGCCATGATATGAAAAGAAAAAAGATATGAAAAAGAGAGAAAATGGTTTAAAAAATAGAAAAAATGGCTTAAAAATAGTAAAGTGTGATATTTTTTGGCCATGGCGGGCCAAATTTTGAGGCTCCGCGGGCCGGACTTGGCCCGCGGGCCGCCAGTTGCGGACCCCTGCTATACAGTATAGATAAATTGCTACCAGTTTTTCTCCAGCAAGCGACATTTTCAGGGGTATATTATATATTATTTTAATATTATTTTAATCTTTGTGCTTTGTCTTCATGTTTTGCATAATAATTTGTTTCATTACACGCTTCTACCTATACTCCGAGTGATTCCTGTGGTTCCTATATTCCGACTGATAATTATCTAAGTATTGTTTCATTTATTCAAATTTTTTTTTTTTTGAATATTGATCCTACCAAAAATAATTTTGATTAATTTTGTTCAGTGTATTATCCGAATAATGGTGAGATCTGAAGATTGAGAAGCTGCAATGCTCTTCATCGGACCAGATCGAGATTCCGGTGGCTGCTTTGCAGAATTTAATCTACTGCTGTTGACCGGTGCGTATTTCGAAAAATGGATGGGAAAAAAAGGTAGGCTACGGTACCATAATTATTATTATAATAATTTTTTTACGATCATAATTGGTGAAAAAATGTTGACAATTTTCCTTGCTTTCCCCCCCTCGTAGACTGCCTGGATATATTAACGTCATTGACGATCATTATACAGCTATAAAATGAACCAAGGGGGCTTGTCTACCTTTTTCATCAGGCAAACATGAGCATGGACAGATTGCTCCAGCACTCAGCTTCTCAAGTGCCTTATAGTGCCGTACGTATGACATACCCACTACACCTTTAACAACTGAAAATAAATAAAGAGTATTATTTAATAAAAATAATAAACTTTGCAAACTCAAAAACAAAATACATTATTTTAAAATTCCAAAGGAAGAGCTCTTGCGGATGAGATAAAAAAAATGAACGTCAAGACTAAGAAAAACAATTTTTATAAATGTAAGTTTTATTACTTTAGGTATTACTAAAAATCCTCTTAATTCTAAGAAGAGAATTAATTGTCGCGAGCAACACCATAGCCCCAGCGCCAGTGGTTCTGCACTATAATTGACTGAATCCAAAGTCAACGGTTCAAAGCCAGGCTGAGGGATGGGCGCTCTTTCGGATGAGAGTTTAAACCGAGTTACTTCTGAGTAGGATTATTATTGCACAATGCACACATTAAAGAACCCTTATACGTGAGTTATACCCTTAATTTATGTGTTATGTCAGGGGTTACGCCACTAGGTGATAAGAAATAATAATAAAATCGCCTCGTAAATCGCACTCGGGGTTCGGAACCCGTAATTCTATAAAAATTCTTACTTTTAAAAACCGGAACAGAAATTTTTAGGGAACCCATTAAATTGTAGTTTAAACGTCATTTTTGAAATCTAGATTAAATTGGAACCGGTACCGAGACTGGGACCGGAATATGAGTTCCGATTCTTCGGCCAGTCCGAACTTGGCTTATTCTTTAATAGCCTACCCTGATCGCACTCCGTCTCCGTCGTCGGGTTATAAATACAGTGGAATAAAAATAATGCAATATATTATATTGCATTATTTTATTAAGATTTTAAGGGTCGGGTGCTTGGGAGGAGGTTAGCCCTAACTGGAGGGTTAACCTGAGGTTAGACGAACGAAATAAATTGATATCTTCGTAACCCCTGAACGAAAATGGACGTACGATACACCAA
>JAQGBM010000954.1:0-11754 GCA_034698405.1 Symphylella vulgaris | reverse complement strand
GGTTATAGCGAAATACGGATATAACGAAGTGATTTTTCTGGTCCCTTGAATTTCGTTATAACCGGTTTCGACTGTATACAGAATACAGATACTTACCGGAACAGATACCTGTCTAGCATGAGCAGTAACCACGACATCCGCCATTCCGGGAATATGGCCCAAACTTCGACTACTAACGAGTAGAGCCTGCGAAGATACGGGATATTCTACCATGGTAGAAGACCCCGCAGAATCTCTTCTCTGATTGGTTCCGATCACCATGTTGAGAGGGGAATCCAAACGAGATGAGGGACCAGGCATATCGAGAAGTTGGTCATGATGGCTGTTGCTATCATCAAGTTGGCCAGAAAGGGTAACCATATTTCGAGCAATGGCTTCCGCCAAAATATCTTTGCTCTGCAAAGGGGGCATGCGATGTCCCGACAGATCTAATTCGGAATCGGGTTCTGGTTCTTCGGATCGTAAGTACCTAACCCCTTGTTGATGATCATGTGGAGGTACTACGATGCCATCAATGTCCAATTTGAGCCTTCTTGGTAAAACTTGTACGCATAAATTGTTGTCTATGTTCATTGTGAGCCTTCTATGCTCCAGAATGCCATCCTGAAATTTAGTCATTCTTTCTTAGTTTCTTAGTTAAATTTATGGTAATTAATGTATTTTACCTGGGAAGATCCAGGTGATTGGCTGCTCACAACTTCGTTATGTTCACTCATTTGTTGCATGTTTTCGTATTGCTGCAAACTTTCGTCATGCGCCGAGGGTGAAGCCCTAAATCCAGGTGACAGCTGAACACGTTCGTAAACTTGCAAAGGTACTTTTGCAAGATGCCACTGCGAAGACTCCTAGATAAAGGAGATGCATAATTATTTTTACTTAATGATTGTGAAAATTTTATTAAATAAATAAATGCATTTTTATCAATCAGATAGGCCTACTGTAAAATTCTTATTATGTCTCTTAGACCAGCAGGTGCGCGTTATTTGTCATCAAAAATATCGGAGTTTCCTATATATGGGAAAACTCCGGTAATCGGGTGACTTCGAACCATCTGGGTCAATTTTGATTGACCTTTTAGTGTTGAATTCAGTTTTTAAAGAACTCACCCGAAAGATCCACAGCTAAGAAATTATAAAAATAATTCCTACCCACCTCGATCGGGATTCGAACCCTCAATCTTGAAATATAACTAGGAGAGGGTTTGTTAATTTCATTTTTAACGTTGCAGTGAGCAACAATAAATATCAAACCAAACATGGAGAGATTGATTTGAATTTTGCCTATTTCTGATCCGGGAGGTGTCACCCTTGACCTTGAGAGCTTCTTTAAAGTGCAGAGAGCAAGGACCTTGGTTTAACCATTCACCACTCATCCAAAAGAGAGGCCACTTTACAGTACTTACATGAAAGACTGCAGATGAAGATGATGCTTGAGAAAATGTATCAGCTGGTTGGTAAGCTAATGTTGTTTTTATTAAGTGAGAAGGTCCTGCTGCCTGGTATCTGCTCTCATAGTGACCCTGACTGTAATCTTGAACATCAGAACTTCCAGGATTCTCGTAATTATCAGCCACCTATTAAATTTACACAAAATAGTGATGTATATATAGCCTATGCAAATCAATGACATTTTATAAGTTATTAAATTATATATTTGCCTACCTCTTGGACTGCATTATCAGAAAATTGGTCAGTACTTGATGGGTCGTTTACTTCATATTCTACATGATGGTTTGCAGCCTCCCAAGCTGCAACAGGACCACTGCCAGATGGACCTGCCTCAGATGAATTATGTTCTTGGTCAACCTCTGATTCCTGCCACACAACAGGGTCTTCAGAGGAGTTTGGTGTAGGTGATTCAGGGGAAATATTACTGGATGGTTGACCATGCCAGCAAGCACCCTCTGATGACTGAACAGGTGACTGTGACTGCTGCTGTCGAAGTTCTTCTGGACTAGGGGGTGGTGGACTGGATCTGGATGATGTAGATTCAAGTTTTGGACTAACTTCTGGTGGCGTTTTATTCTCCATTGGTTACAGGACACTAAAGATATGAAAATTTTTTTTTTTCAGCCAAATATTAATTAAATACATTTAAAAAATACATTTAAGATGACACACCATTGGTACTGTACGTGTCATCTAGCCTAATGTATAATGGTCATGTTAATTAATAATCACTAAATTAAATTAATTAAATGATTTTATTAATGATCATAGGCCTAGGGCCTGCAGAACTTAATTGTGGTACAACAAATTTCTTGAATGATTGTCATTATTTCCTGAACAAAATCAGCTGACTTTAATTTAATTATTGCTGATGCTGAAAGACGTTGTTGCTGCCAGCCTAGCAAGACTTCATATTCATGAATCATGTTAGGTTAGGGTATGATCTGAGCAGTTTCAGCAGTGACAGACCAGCTTATAAATATTTGTATTAATACAGGTAGTCACTATGATAGTCAGGTATTCCATAACTCAAATAAATAGGTCAGCATTAATAATATGCGCGACCTTTAGGCCTAATATGGTAAATATGCCCATATTTTTAGCAGCATTAAGCATTAATATATTCTGCATTCGTTCAATTTATTTCAAATTCCCCCGTTGTGTAGTTAATTATACAAACTTTCTCTTTCCTTTTTAAAATGGGACTGAACTGACAACGCAAACTACAGTGTGCAGAAACCATTTTCATGCAAGGGAAAGCAAAGAAAAAATGGATGCCAACAGTAAACTTAGGCCTAATCAGCATCCATTTTTACTAGTTCATATGATAAATCAACAACTTTTAAGGTATTTAATGTGAAAATTAATATTGTTAATTACATGATGATAACCTCAAAGGAGCGCAAAGTGCACTAGACTCAATCCAATGCTTTACTGCCCGACCCCCCTTTCCCGAAATGAGGATGAAGGTAGTCGAAAAAAGAAACAGGACCGTACCAACCGGACAAAACATAGTCAGGGTGGGGGACAAAGAAATGTGAACGAGTCCATCTTCACCTCAAACTTACCTCTTAAATCCCATCAACCACGTTTAAACTTTAACATTAAAGATGCTTTAAATATCTTGTTTCATAACAGTACAAACAATATATTTCATCGGATTATAAAGAAAATTGCGCTATTCATCGTCTCCACTCTGATTATTTACCCTACCTCGCAAGTATACTGTAGCTTCTTTACCTCGAAAAGAGGTAAACTCATGTGAAGTTTACCTTATAATGATGCGGGAGAAAAATATACCGATGTTTTCGTAGGTCGTATCGAGGCCGTAAAGCGGTATCCGGTATGTAGGGCCTACAATATTACTATGATAGGTCAAATTCAAAATTTTTATTATTTAATCTTTTCGGGCTCTTGCAAAATTTGCTTATCATGGTATGTTAGCCAGAGTGCTAGTGTTTGGAAATGTTGCGCGTTTTCTGTAGAAATACGGTCTGTAGCATGGAAAATGAAGTTTAACTTAATAAGCACATTTGCCCCTTTCATGATGCAGTTCGAATTTTTCAAAAATTCCACTCCAGCCCCAAAAAGCAACAAAAAAAAAAAACGCCTCCAAAAACAGCTCACTCTGACGTCATCATGAATTTTAAATTCGGTTCTCTGAATTTTGAACATTGCCAACTGGTGAGATATCGTATCATGGAGTCTGTGCATGCCATTTTGATGCGATATTGCCACAGCTGTGGCTCAGGGAACTGAATTTTAATGGTGATGACGTCAGAGAGAGCTGTTTTTTGGGGGCGTTTTTTGGACCTCTGGAGTGGAATTTTAAAAAAATTCGAAATGCATCATGAAAGGGGAACATTGTATACACATAATATGTAAACTTCATTTTCCATGCTACAGACACTTTAAGCTTTAAGGGATATCATGCAGTAGGCCTAGACCATAGTAAGTTGGTAAAGAAAAATATGAATTTTTTTTTCAAGATAAAATAAACCCTATAGTCGCTTTAAAAATTATACGTCACGCCGAAATTCCAGAGATTTCAGGTTCTAAAGTTGCGCAAATATTTATTTCCATAGAAACCTATATACAAACTTCGGAACCTTACATACTCCCGAATTTCGGTGGTGACGCAGCCTATCATTTTTAAAATGAAAATCTCATCAGATGGGTTTAGTCAAAGTAATAGAAGATAGGGGGGTTTAGTCTCGGGTTTATAAGTTAGTCTATCTTGGAATAAAATTTCATAATTTTCTTGACTATACGGTACTTTATTTTTAACATGAGATTTCCTATATACCAGTCGATTTCTAGTGCATGAATTGAATACCCTTAATCAAGTCGAGGTTGGTAAAAATTTTCTGAAGGGTGGAATTCTTAGTGACGGCTCTTTTTTTGGATAAGAGTTTAAACCGAGGTTTGTGCATAGTATTATGTATTATGTATATCCCCTTGTTCTCTTCTCTGCAATTAAAGAATATCCTTTATGATGCGTCCCTGCCGAGTCCCTATAGGCCTATGGTCATTGAGAGCAAATTAAATTCTCAATACGTACGTCGTCGGATTATGATATTCGATTTTTCTCACTGCAATGACAATTTTAGGTTATTTCTGTTAGGTGGAAACTTATGTGTACAAGAGCTATATCAAAAGAAAGACAAGATATAGCCTACCGACTACCGTATTGTTTATTTTAAAGAATTGGGTTGATATGCTCACTTCAAAATGTGATACAACAAATAATTAAAAATAATATTATTCTAAGTTAAGTTAGTACTTTTCTCAACATAACAATACGAATGTGGGATAAACAAATTGGGCAAATCTTATACGCAAAATAATAGCCTTCTATACCTGCTACATACGATTAGGTTTACTCGCAACATTGGTTATTAACTTATTATATTTCGGTTATAGTCTATACAGATAGAAATGATTTACGAATTACGATTGGAACTATCATAATAAATTTATTCGCTCATAGCCTGATAATGGATTTAAAATTTAAGACGTTTTTTT
Source organism: Symphylella vulgaris (assembly GCA_034698405.1). Classification (NCBI taxonomy): domain Eukaryota; kingdom Metazoa; phylum Arthropoda; class Symphyla; family Scolopendrellidae; genus Symphylella; species Symphylella vulgaris. Next base: position 6,781 of record JAQGBM010000954.1, on the reverse strand, counting down.
ATCCTGCAAGATATGAATATCAAGGTCTTTTAACTAAATTTATACAATGATATTGATTATTTTTATAATGATACCGTAGATGATTTAAAAATAATTTCGTAAAAAATGTTGACAACGAGTAAATTATCTTCTTTCCCGCTTTGGTTTTATTCCGGGAACATACTCCCATACTAGCCATAAAACAAAAATTATGAATTAATTTATGGGCCTTAGGTAAACATTTTCTTTAGAAGCTGCTAGGCAATCCCTGGAGATAAGACGGTGATTATTATAAACTAGGTTTCATGGTTCATCTCTTGGGACATCTACTAAGCACAGGTGTTCGTAAACAATGCTAAACAAATCTTGTAGATTACGCAAGAACGAAGCCTGTGTAGTAGGCTACAGTTACCGTATAAAGCTATGCGGGGAAGCACTAACGCGAGAGAGCAGGGGTTACTTGTGGTTGATTTCTCTGCTACATGATCTGAATTAATCCGCCTTTTCGCGTCTTTATTATTCACTTTAGCAAAATATTATGTAAACAAGAGCGTGCGACAAGATTAACTTAAAACAATTACGTGAAAATAAGGTTTTACAAAGTGGCCTTCCTCCCCTTAAACATGAGTCACCCGTCCAGCGTGCAATCGATGAAAGCATGTGTGAGTGCATTCATAAAACCCCTTTTGCACAATGTTTGCAAGCGAGCTCTCGTGTGCTGGTTTGGGAAAAGCACTAAATCCCTATTCATATAGCCCGTCGGCGCTATTTACAGCATTTTAATGTGAAAATAATAAGTATAATGCACTATTTTTCAAGAAGTGTAATATATTTAGATTTTTTCTTAAGTCTTCGTAAGAGCACTACAGAATAATAGCTTCATTCTCATTTGTAAGAAAACGCACGAACAATTCGCAATACAATTAAATGCAGTAAAAGACTAAACGTGTAGCAACTGTATGTACCGGGGTATAATGGTTATAGGAAAGTTTCTTTGCTGGAATAGCTAGGCTATATCATCAGATTCTGTTAGTTCAATTATATATATAATCCAAATAAAATCCTAATTCGTCCCATTATTAGTCACGATTTACGTAAAATTTAATTGTAGCCTACGAGTAAGTAAGTAGTAGGCCTAATTAGTTTGTTTCTGAGGCTAACACCAATTCACCTTCTCATAAGCTAGGGTGAATTTTGATTATCAATAATGCCAAGCAAACAATGCAAAGTCTATACGTAATTATAACTTACCGTACCGTACAGATTAAACTTCCATCCGAAAAAGCAGCTACTTTAAGAATTTTCTTATCCTCGATCGCGATTTTTAAACCAGCACAGTGCAAAATAATGCTGCACCGTGCCATCGTCTTATTAGGCAAAATAACAGCTAACGTACGTAAGTTGATTAATGAACAGAGAGGGTTCAGGTTTAAACGTTTGCAATCTTAGTGATTTATTTTACGAACAAAAGATGTATAATTATACTGTATAAAGATTCAAAATAATAATTAAATATTCAAACTCATTTTTCATTTTATTTTGTATCTGATTGGAGTTTGCATCGTAAAAGATAGCAGCATTTCTCGTAGCTTAATTTTTTGGCAGCAATATTTTTGAATATTTTATAATATTGCGAAATTTTCAACATGTAAACAAATCTTTGTTTTCCGGAGTACGGATACATCCAGTCATAAACAAGTCATATTAACAATTTTCGTAAAACAGGGACATGCCTTATTGCCTTCGTATAATACGTAACTTACCACAGTGTATTAACGCATGATCGCATAGTGCTCCCATACTAACGCCTAACTGCGCCTAACGGTATAAAATAGGCTATCAATAATTATTACGGAGTACAAAATTGTTTTACTTTTAATGACGATTCGTTATAATTACATATAAGAGCATGACATTCTGCTTGGCGATGACTCCGTTAAGACCCAGGTTCGATTCCCTGTGTGTCCTGTGCTGGTTGCAATTGGCCGGAGTGTACTGTTTAATCTGGTGTCGTTCTTCGTAATGAAAACTGGCTAACTAACTTATACGGTACTTTTATAAAGGAGTATCTGTATGATATATCTCATAAATTTTATTGAAAATAACGATTAAGGGGATGACTACCTCGTACGATTTGGACTATTGGTTTTTCTTAATTTTCATTACTTAAACGACAAACAAAATTAAAAACAAATATCATTAAGGTCTCGTATTCGTACACACAATTGTTACTAATTTACGAAGGATTTATAATGTTAAAACTTTTAGTATACTTGCAGGAATGTGGACCAAATGCTATAACGAATGTTTGTCTTTGGTCCACATTCCTGCGTAAATTATTTTGTTTGTCGTTTAAGTAATTAAAATTAAGAAAAACTAATAGTAGAATCGTACGAGGTATAGTCATCCCCTTAACGATAGGCAAATTCTTGTGTCTTTTATATAAATTTTAATTTATTTATTGTACAAATAAATAATATATTTTCTCAAAAATATTATATTTTCTCAAGATATTCAAGATAGGTACAAATAAGAATAACAAACGAGTATTCATGAAATTTCTTGTGTCGCAAATTCAGTACTCTGTAGCGTATTTTTTTTTTTTTCCAATCCAGAGAGCAAGATATTTACAGTTTAAATCTTCTTATACGATTGGAGATTCTAAAATTCCTCTTTCCTTCTCAAAAAGTCCTTTTTTATATCCTCTAAGCTTACGCACAATTGCCGGCGCAAATTTTCGTCTGCTTTCAAAATAGTTTCTTCGGTCATACCCCGGCCTCCCGTTATGCGGTCTTTAGGATTTTTTCTTAGCTTAGCTCTTTGAATGACGCATGTCAATGTGTCGGACACAGAGCGGAAAAAGCATTTTCTACATGCTTTCTTATATCTTGACAGAGGTGGTGAACTTAGTTTTTTTGTACCTCAATGGCTCATAGTTCTGCAATATTTCAAACATTATGTTATTAATCATTTTAGGTTTTATAGAAAGCAATTCTTTTTATAAAGAATTGCTTTCTATAACTTATTTGGCTAGAACGTTTCCTGTTTGTTTTGCTATTCAGCACGTTCATTTTGCTACACCTTAAACAATAATTATCGGTTCATTACCATTATCCGGCCGCGCCGGTACCAATGAATGTTGTATTTGTTCTGGAAGTAGATAAACAAAGTAATTTATACGGAGTACATTATGTCTTACCTCATGTGTTCACGAAATAAGTCTAAACTCAGCCTGCTGATGAGTCCAGTCAGTGCTAGGATGGTTGTCTCTGTCACTACAGGCAAACTACAACAGTACCGGTAGGTTACCGGGGATATTAATATTATTAGAAAACTATTCTCCAACTTACTTTGCCTTTTTTCTGGACTTCTTTTTGAAAAAAAAACCAACAGCCCCATAGCCTCTGAGATATTATTGGCGTAATGCGGGTATAGAGAACGACAGAACGTATCTAAGTACAAATTAAGTAGCCTAATGAAAACCAAAAAGTTATTAGACAAAAATATTGTTACTGATTTATTAATTCGAAAATGAGTTAACATCAATAATTTTTTAATTGTCAGGTATACCTTAATATTATAGGTGCTTGCCCTTTTGAGTGAAGACTTAATTTGTTGGGGGATGTCGCCCTTTCGGGTTGGTTCAAAGATCAAGGGCCTGGAGAGGATGTTCTCCCGATAGCTATGATACACCAGAGGAACTACGAATAGGCTATAAAGTAGAAACAAAAACAGTAAAAAAATATGAAAGATTGACAAGATAATTCATGTTGTTCACATTATCCATAATGCAGGAAATATGCATCACATATCACAAAAATAAAATCAGCTATATTTTATTATTAAATAACTTGATCTTATGCAGGATTATTCTAAAAGCTCGATATTTTTCTCCTGTTTTTCTGCGTATCTGAAAAGTAAATAGACTCTTGGGTAAGCAAATGCATGACCAAAGAACGCCTTGGGAATTGGAGAACACAAAAGGACATTTCATTTCATCCTATCGATTTCTTCTTAGAATGCAAAGGAGAAAACAGTCTTATTTTCGCTCAAATTTGTTAGGAATAACAATAAGGTATAACAGTTAAAAGCCGAGTATCCGTATTCTAGATACACTTATACAGCAGTATTTCAGTATAAGTTATATACGAGATTTGAGTGTTTACTGTTTATTTCAAGTCAGGTATTTGGGAAAACTCCCGACATCTTACATCAGTTCGACAAAATTTTGTACCAAATTGATTACATGACATTTCCCAATTGCATGTCTGCTGTGTACGGGGTACAGCTTTATTTACTGACTGGCTAGACTGGCCGAGCTCTACGATAGTACAAGTTCGTCCCTTACAATGCCGGCGGAGTGGCATTGGGGTTTGGTCTCCCCATTGTTGATTAAAGTCAAGCTCCGTCGGGTGTAATCAGTACTATATATAGGATGGGTGATCTCCACGACCAATTCATTAGGCCCATTCCCAGCGCCTTTACCCCCGCTCCCGGCATTCCGAGTTGGAATTGTTGGGAGGAAGACCTTACAGGACTTCGGTCCTACAGGTCAGGCGTTTCGTGTGAGGTAGCCAGCCTACGACACATAAAGTTAGTAAAATCACAACAAAAAGGTTGTAATTTTTCCTCCGCTGGAATCAATTCTTTCTTGTAATGTTACCACCATTTTTTTCCGCGTGTCATCCATTATTCCATCTGAGGGATCTAACTTATTATCCGAAAGAGCAGCTTTCTAAGAATTTTTGTACCTTGACAGTGCAGTGATTTGAACCCGAACTCTATTGTGTTCAGATTTTCCAAATGCAATACCATCGGCGCTAAGAATAAAATGACTGTTTGTAATACCGTAATTTATTCTTTCTGTAATCTTTTTCTCGTATGATTACCTTTACTCATGCTTTTATGAAAAATCCCATTACGTAAAGTATAATATTATTATCTGGAGGTTTCTTGCCATATAGATAACTCCTGTAGTGTTATACGAATAATACGAACTAGAGAATCCATAAATCACTATATTTCTTCTCCCCAGAATAATATCATTTATGAGTATGCTCTTGATCCTTGACCAACATAAACAAACCAAAATCTCAATTTAATGCCACTGAGTTTTCGATCGTTATACGAATAACTTCTATAATACGAACCTATAATAGCTTTGAATTCTTCCGACATCAAGCATGGTGTCTTATACAGAAAGACACGTCTAGAAATTTTTAATACTAGGCTATGTAGTATATGCACCGCAAGACCTTGTGGTGAGTCAAATGTTCTATGCGAAAACTTTAATTACGTACACGCCAAGTTGTAAGAGAAAAAAAGTTCCGCCCAGCTGTGGAGTATGATATACTGAATAATTACCACGTCTTCATATATCCTTTATCCCACAGTTAGTTCGTATACTCTATCTCTTCGTATTCCATTATAAGTTATACCAGGTTTCTTGAGTCTTGACCTTTTTCGGTATAACAAATGATTTAATAAGCTAATAAGCTCCTGTTTTGGAAACTAGTTCAGAGTTAGCATAATTTTCTAAATTGATTCTGAAGGCTATCTCGTTGCAGTATAACTGGTTCCATGGTTAAGTTATTATATTAGAATAAATATTATTGCATCTATAATGTTTCTGGGAAGTGTTTAAGAATTCAAAACCAGAATGTGCTTTAACTAATCGATTAGTAACGCTATGGAGACGGTTGTCCATTCTGATTTTCTAATCTAAACGGAGGATTGATTGAAGACCCATGCTTAATTCGTATTTAACTTTAATTGGTTTGCCACTGGGATAACTCGTAAGACTAAACGCAGACCCGATCATCTTCCTGGACAATTTTTATTATACCTTCGACTGAGGTGTATGTCTTAAACGTTCAGACCTATTTTATGGTGTTCGATTTTATAATTTATTTTTCGTTGTATAGGTTTAAACGAAAACGGTATCGTAATGTAACTTAAAAGGGGACAATAGGCCCTAATTACTTTGCTAGGGTCTTTAACGTGCGGATAACTAAGCCCCACACGAGCGCGGTTTTAACTTAGGACCAGAGACCTTTTCTTTCCATTCCGTTAGAATGCAGATGAGTCTATTCTTCATTCGTAAGATTGACGTAAACTCGGTTAGTTATTCGTTACTCGTAGTCGTATGCGATATGTTCTCAAAGATTTACAGTGTTCTCAACGCAGGTGGGCTATCTCGAGTAAGTTAATTATGTATTTTTTGCCAGTCTAGCTAATTTCGTATTAAAGATAAGAAGCTAAGTCTAAAACCACAATAATTTCAAAGTTCAAACGTTGCACATAAGCAACAACAGATAAAATGCAAATATAGCTTACCAATAATATTTTTAATTCGAAAAGCTTAGTTTGAATATTACAGAGATAAATATAACTTATTATAAAAGCACCTACATAATCCTACTTCTTACTCGTTCAAATTAAAATTATAGCTTGTGAGATCTTATTTCAGATTAACCGGATTTTACTATAATATTATTGCAAAAAGCGGCTTTTATTATAACAATATTATTGATTTTTTGTCCTTTTTCCCAACACTCCATTTGTACGTAATAAACTTGTTTTCCAGAATATTATTCAAATCGGCTTTGCAACCTTCACATTGATGCAAACCCCCGCTTATTTGGGTCCGAACCAAATCCGCTTCCCGGAGCTTTTTGCGTTGGAGAAGATAGATGTACAGAGAGAGCTCACTGCGAGAGAAGAGAATTACATGAAGAGAGTGGCGCAGCCAATGGCCCCTCCCATTACGCAGTGGTAGTTTCCCTATCGCCGGCAGAGCATT
>JAQGBM010000953.1:0-11758 GCA_034698405.1 Symphylella vulgaris | reverse complement strand
CATCAACTTAATCCCCCTATAATTCCCACATTCTTGAACACCACCCTTTCCCTTATATAACGGTACCACCCAACTTTCCCTCCACTCATCTGGCATACTTTCACCCCCGACTATCCTATTAAAGATCCCTGTCAGCCAATCTATACCCCATCCATCCATCCATTTTGGGTGTAGGGGTATAGATTTTTTTAAATCTATACCCCATACACCCAAAAAGCTTCCATACCTCAATTGGTATCCTATCGGGCCCTACTGCTTTCCCTCATCTGTCCCTGCCAAATCCTCCTCTAAAGTGGAATCTACACAGCCCTCGTTCATAAGATTCTTGAAATACTCTTCCCATCTTTTCTTAACCTATAGGGAGCGGCGCTAGGATTTTTTTCCAGGGTATGCATCTGTAGTGCACAGAGATTATTGGGGTATGCAGGGGTCATCTTCCTTCACCCCATCCCCCAAATAAAAAAAATTCTAGGCCATACATCTTATTAGCACCAATAAACAAACATAATAAACCGTATGGGAAAAATGAGTCTTTCTTCCAGTCCCTCTCCCCTTGTCAGCATTAGGGGAGGGACGTACATTATAGGGGTGAGTTTTAGAAATTGCAGGGGTCTGGGGGCGGCCAGGTCCAGATTTAGGTTTTTGACACCCATAGGCATATCTTATCCCAGGCGCCGCAGGCGAAAATTTGTTTAGCATACAAGTCAACTTCCGAGCGTTTTAAAATATTTTTAGCTACGAGTATAATACATCCCGACCTTCAATTAATTAATATTTATTAGATTAATTTTATTGAAATACGTAAGGCCATAAATATGATATTAGACCATTTTTATTATTTCTGAATTGACAAAATTGACAGCCACCCAGCCGCCGGAGGCCCAAATTTTTTTCAAATGCAAGTCAACTTAACTTAGTCAAGTTATTAAAATATGTCTTACTACCTGTAATACAATAATTATTACAAGTGGAAATTTTAAATTTAGATAAATTATTATTTCGAGCCTCTCGGACTTTGTAAGTAAGTAAGTAATTGGGTTGGGTATGCAACTTGGGTGTGCAAGGTTGGAAAACTGGGCATGCATTTGCACTAATTGCATGCCCTGTAGCGCAGTCACTGCCTTCAATACTTTTGATGCACGAAACCTTTTCTATCCCATATGGAACAACTTATAAGATGTTTATAAGGTGCTTATCAGTAATTTATAATTCTGTTCGAATTTAATACAAGTTTCGTATAAGTGAAGCAACCTATAAGATATATATAAGAAAGTTGTATGTGCACTTATATGTACCTTACACGTAACTTATATATTTTTATGTAACTTATAAAAAATGTTCCAATTTAATACAAGTTTCGTATAAATAAATTATAAATCGCAAGTGTTTTATAAAAAAATTTCCATATGGGATATCCCTAGTCTCTATTATTAGGAGTTTATTAGAAGAAAATATGGAGTCTTTCAGGGTTTTTTTTTTTTTTTTACCGTAAGACGAAATTTTCTTGCAAGGTTCGTAGCATTTCTTATAGCTAGGGAGTTGGGAATTGCAGAATTCAATACACTCCCCGTAATTTCTTTTTCGATCTGAGGAAAAACAAAATAATGTTTATGATCAGAAATCACTTTTAAAAAGTGCTCGTGATATAATATTCTATAGTTATATAAATACCAGCCTTTTGAGAAATCCTTGAAACGTTCAATTGCATTGTTTATAGTGTTTGAATCCTCCGATAATGCAGACAGAAAGAAACCTACAGGAAAATAGCAATAATTATTATCGTTTCCATGTGTTGCGGGCTAATTCGAATTAAAGGGGATCTCTGCCGGATTTTGTTATGCCAACTTTCAGTAAAAAAAAAAATGCAAATTCGATTTTTGAAAAATATTGTTATCTTCGTAACCCTTGAACGAATATGGATATGTGATAATCAAAATATCCGTCTTGAATAATTATTGATCTATTCGAATATGTAAACACACTAGTAAAAAAGCCCGTTAGATAACGGGCATAGGTATCAAAAAGTTTATTTTATGAAATATTTCTAAACCTTATAGGCTAAATTCAAATCTCACTCCGTCGTCGGGTTATGACCTTCGTTGTCGCTCAGGCTAAATGCAAATCTCACTCCGTCGTCGGGTTATGACCTTCGTTGTAGCTCACTAATAGGCTAAATTCAAATCTCATTCCGTCGTCGGGTTATGATCTTCGTTGTCGCGCACTTATAGGCTAATTTCAAATCTCACTCCGTCGTCGGGTTATTTCCTTCGTTGCCGCTCACTTATAGTATAATAGATAACCCATCCCAGCTCCTTTCATTTAACAGGGGGGATAAAAAGAGGGGGATGAAGCGAGAGAGAGAGAAAACTTCTCCAAAACCACGCACACCCTCCGTTTTCAAAAGAGCTATAGAGACACACACACACAGCACACACACAGTACGGATGGCGATTATTGTATTGATTATTGGGTGACATGTGATACATCAAAAAATCCGTCTTGAATTGAACTATTCGAATATGTAAACACATTATTGAGTCACAGCTAGCATGAAATAAAAATATTTCAGAAAAACTGACTTTTGATTGAGTTTTTCTGAAATATCATTTTATTTCATGTACCGGGTGACAGCATGAAATAAAATGATATTTCAGAAAAACTCAAATCGAAAGTCAGTTTTTCTTAAAATATTTTTATTTCATGCTAGCTGTGACCCAATAATGCGTTTACATATTCGAATAGTTCAGTTCAAGACGGATTTTTTGATGTATCACATGTCAATATTTCGTTCAATGGTTACTTATTTACAGAATTTACAAAAAAAACATTACATAAAACGGGGTTTATAACATTTGACTGTTATATATATGCGGCAAGTGGGCCACCAAATCAAACCGGCAGAGAGCCCCTGTCTGGGTAAAATTTCAGAATGACAAGTGCGATCGGTACCAAATTTTCAGGGTACCTTCTACGCAACTTGAACTTAATTTTGGGATATAAAATTTCGAAAATTTTCAAATTTCCGAAAATTCACAAATGTTTATTTTTTGATCGTTTTTGATATGGAAAAATATCGAGAAGCCATTCGATTTTCAAAATTCGGGAATATTCGAATTTCAAAGATTTCCGAATTTTTTATTTTTGTATGGTACATAGTACAATTAGATTGATAACTTAATTATTCAGAGCATTTTCATATCCATTTAACTTAAATTTTCAGCCGATTTTCAAGGGATTATAATTTCTGAAAATTCAATTGATTCGGAATTTTTGGAATTTCCTAATTCCTAAGATTTCTGGAATTATTATTTTGGTACAAATGCGATCACAGCTAATTCCCTTGAATTATTAATTTTCATTATCCTACTGAAGATAAAATTCGGACATTGCAGTTTAAAATCTCGTCCGAAAAAGGGTCCAAACTATAGGAATTTTCAAATCCTAAAATTCCTGCAGTGTGCAGACATTCTGGCAGACATCGACTGCGACTTAGCGACTTCAAAGAGGGAATCATGTTATCCACAGTTCTGACCAAAAATAAAAATTCGGGAATTTTCTTGCTTTCAAAATGTCCGAAATTACATTATGAATGCATCAGGGACTAATTTTCGGGTAAAATGTTATCTATCTCTAATCGTATGAGTAATGTGTGCAAAAATAAAAATTTCGGAAATTATGGAAATTCGAATATTCCAGAATTTTTTAAAATCGGTTTAAATGTACGGTAAGTTAAATTGATTTAATGCTCCTCTAAATTCCTAATCACAAAATTAAATTTCGGGAATTTTTGGAAATTCGAAAGTTCCCGAAATTTTATCTCCGAAAATTAAGTTCAAGTTGTGTAGAAGGTACTCTGAAAATTTGGTACCGATCGCACTTGTCATTCTGGAATTATTACCAGACAATCACGAAATTTGGACTTACTGTAGAAAAAAACTCCTATGAGGCGCGACTTATGGGTCACCCTGTATAAACGAACAAGATTTAATGTTCGACACTGATGATGATGGTTTAAAATCACTTTGCTGTAATGCCGACCTTGATATGGGAAAATGCTTTGTTTGAAGTTAATGTCTTATTGTCTTGCAGATGAAATTGGCCTAGGAAAGGAATGAAGGCTCCTTCCCAAGCTTCCTATTTTAGCCTTCCTAAACTTAAGGCCCAAGGCTTAACTCCCAATGTGCCCTTCACAATTAGCTATAGCCTACGCTAACAAACTTGCTGAAGCAAAATGAGCCACAACAGCTTTGTACTCGCGGTAAAAGAAAAACAAGTGTATCATTTGAGCTGGAATAAATTATATGCCGAGGGATTAGAAGATATATCACTTATAAATAATCCATTCAATAGACCATGTAGTGTGTAATTCAGGATATTATAGACAATGGTGTGAGAGCAGCTGATGTCGCTATTTGCCTTAGTTCTTAAGGTTTTACTTTCAGTGCCCGGTTGTATGAGCTTAGAACTGTTCATGCAAGAGAGCGTAACTTACTTTTCTTGTATTTTATCCCTAAATTTAAGAGTAGCCAAAACATGCCAAAATCGGGTAGGCTATTTTTTAGACACTTCAGGGAGCCTAGATAACTGAAGTGGACAAATTTGAGGGTCAACTTGTTTGACTGTATCTGGGTTATAGAATTCCGGGAAACCGGAGAGTTTTTCGGAGTGTTGGGGTACTAGTATACTACCCTCGATATGTAACAATGGATGAGCATGGCTCGCTTGTATGGTGTTCGTAGAGTACAATATTTTCTGAATGTGTAATAATGGTATGTATTATGTAATATGTGTTACTTGAGACATAAATATAATTAGATTTATTCCGTAACGCCTACGCAATGTTGGAGTTAACACTTTGGTGGCAAGTGGACCCACGTAGGCTGTTATTTAGGATCACCATGTCAAATCTTGTAGTGAGATATGTGATATACATGTAATTTTAGCACGGTGTAATATAAATTGTCATCCCTTTTTGTGTATCATGGGTATAATTTGCTTTGAAAATGAACATAAAAACAGGTGTGCCACAATTGCCAGTTTTATTTCAATGGACCGTTTTGTTATTATTGGACAGAGCATAATTGCATCACTTCCTGAGTGTGCGATGATGCTTCCGGTGACGCCTATAGACCTGAATAACTATAATCAAACTGTCACAGTCATTATGCACATTGTATCTCTTATTATGTTACTGTCAAGGGCGTCTCTTTATTTTATTGCAGGAGACGGACTGTGTATTTTTAACACATTCAGGCTGCTTGCTTTTGTTAAAGAGATGGGTTATAAATCTAATTTGCCTAATTGTATCTTTCTAATAAGATGAATTACTGTTATTTAACGTATTTAAATGTCTTTCTGAAGGATATTTTGAGGGTGGATGAAGCTTTAGCCGTCCCACATATAAGGTGTAGAAACTTGCTTTGTGAACATGTCAGCTTTGATGTGTTTTTCTTAATTGTTTCAGACTGATCTTAGAATAAACATATAATAAGTACTGTATTGTATGCACTACGGTATATTATTGAAGAAAGTTTGTCGGCAAAACTGCTTATTATCCAATATTCATAGAGTCCTTATAATAAAATACAGGGACATACACTTTTCTAGGGCCTTACAATTTTCTCTGCCGACAATGCCGTCATGATAATATATATGTATAGATATACCTTGGATATACTGACGAGTGAGTAGTAACTTACGTAAAGTTGAACGAGGACAAGTCAAGTCGTTGGTTCATTACTTCGTATGTAGTACTGCTTAACTGAGTAAAAAAACGGAGACTAAATTAATAATCAATGGTTATACTTAATAACTTACTTTGGAGGTTCTTGACTTTTGTTTCTGAAGTCTGAACCTATTGGTTCAAACTTCGAATTAGTCTGAGGCATGTTAAGTTAAGAATTAAAGGTGAGTAAAAATACAGTAAGAGTTTTTAAAATATTTTACCATTACATATACGTAGAGTGGTCATATTTGCAAAATGAGAAAATTCGACTAAATAAAAATATATTTAAAAATCGATTTCGAGTGAGTTCGAGTAGTGCCAATTATTTTTCGAATTCGAGAACGGTATATATAGCCTACTCAAAATGTGATCGGGTATAATCACCACATGAATAAACTGAATTTTTGATTGCTCGAAATAGGGTACCCTAACAATTCTAGTGAGTAGATTTGCTTATGTATTATAAGTTATATAGTTACAGAACCTAGAACGGGTCAATGTGGGTAGGAATTATATCCAAGATTTCATAAGTTATGACAAAATCTTGGATATGGAGTTCCCTATCCGAAAGGTTTTATCGGATAATCAAAACCTTTTGGAGATAGAGAACTCCATTATCCAAGATTTCGACATACGTTATGGCCCGCATGGGATATGCCGAAATCTTGGATAATGGAGTTTCCTAGCTATCTCCGAAGGATTTTATCGTGTACGCAAAATCTTTCGGAGATAGGAAACTCCATTCCAAGATTTCGACCTATCTTATAAGCCATGGTCTGCTCATGTAATCCAGCTACTTTGGAGGGTGAAACGAGGGGGAATTCTCTGGGATGGGGTCGTCTGCGCTTCCCTACAGCCCTCTGCCCGGTCCGGAGGATTGGGACCCTGTGGGATCTTCCGTTGGCGTGGTCTTCGTGGTTTCATTTAAGGATTCTGGCGTTGTGTAAGCCTCTCAGAGAAAAACCCCGTTTCATCTTATCGTGTGTCAGTGTAAAAATGTCAATGTATAATGTGTACCCGTAATCTCAATGTAACAATATACTCCGTATACGGTAGTTACCACAGAGAATAAATATTATTATTATTATAATCTATATATAAAAAAACTGTAAATTTACAGGAAAACCCTGTAAACATTTTTACAGACATACCGGTACTCGTACCTGCAAATTTATTGAATCATTGTATTTTTCTGTAAACTAACAGATTTATCTGTATAACTTACTTTAACAGGAAATATCAATCAAAAGATGTACATTTCCCGTTAAAATACAGATAAATCTGTTAGTTTACAGAAATTCCCTTCAATAAATTTACAGGTAGGCTATATATATATCTGTAAAAAAAACTTTTTTACAGTGTAATTAATTATGTAACTTATCTATACCAAATCTATACGTCACATGGCAAAATCTCTCGGAGATGGGAACTCCATTATTCGACTGTATATTATTTTGTCGTTTTGTTCCTTGGTGTTATAAGATATATAGTTCTCGTACAATATTTTAACTGCTTCGAATAGCAATTTCAATGAAAGTAACACAATCCCATAACAGAAGACACATGGTCTCCTTTTTTCCATAGGTGATAATACTTCGTATACTGTAGGGTATATAGAGAAACCCGGGGTTTTATTCCAGCTTGTACTAGATGTTCTTTAAAAAAAAAACAATCAAATTAATTCAGCTCGATGCGACGACATTTAAATTCGTACACATGGTCTGCAATAGAATTTAAATGGAGTGCGCCATAACAATTTACAATCGACAATACGCTGTCGTCCCAGCTTGCATCGTGTAAAGGTGAACTGCATGGAGAGTCATGCTGAGAAGATAAATTCGTTCGTGACAAGGGAGATATATGATTATAGCACTCTCAATATGATATTCAATGTTTCGCTACCATGTATGACAAGCCCCCTTTGTTCCACAATTAATTCTCTAATTGAAAAAAAGGTATGAAATCAGTTGTGGTTCTATCCTACTGTATATACCACAGTAAGTCGTGTTTTCAGTTTCAATTGGCTAGGTGGCTAGGTCTTTATGGCATGAGAAAGAAGCCGGTTATACCAGTAACAGCAGAATTACAAATGGAAAACTATTATCCCATTAGTATTAACAAAATACCACGTAAAGTTTCCTTTATTTCTCTTTCTGCCCAGCTCTCTGTGCCGACATCTAAAAGTCTTCCGGAAAATCTGGATATACCTGATTAGAAATGGAATAGCATCTAATTGGGAGATCGATCAGACTATTCATCCCCTTCTTGATAAGATTGATATTAAAATGAACTATAAATCGTTGTCTAGGCCCAGATAGATGTATCAATGACTTTTTACCCCCAGGACTATAGCAAGCAAGGTTCCTATAGCTAGTCCTCGTATCGCTTTTACTCAAACCACACGTCTAATATCGGAAGCCATTTTGATGCATATGATGCAAAGCCTGAGTTTGACGCAGGTGTGACGTATCAACAATGATCAATGCGATCGAAGACTATACAGTATAGAGTGCACGCACTAGCAGATGCTGCAGTAAACGCATCAAAATGGCCGCCGAGTTTATAGACAAGTGCGCGAAAACAGGTTCGAGATTGTATTCCAAAGCCATGATAGTGGAATGCTAGTCCTGGGGGTAAAAAGTCCTTGGTTTTATAATCATATGGGCTACACCAAAAGTTGTCTAAAAAACTCCATATGATACTTCTTACGCGTATTAATAATTATGAATTTCTAACTAGATATATCCGTAGATGGACAAATTCAAATTTTTTTTGGCAATGTTACCAGATAATGAAGTTAAGAATTTTCTTTAACATTCAAGGAACAAGATTGGAGTTCTTCTTTATTTCTTACGAAGGGAGTAAATAAATATTTTTTTTTTTGGAAAAGGCTTTTGGACTTAATCTTGCTGCAAGTATAACTTTGAGACACCTTGTACAATGTACAATGTAACCTATATTATGCTGTACTAGATTTGGGGAGTCATTTCGACTTCGTGGAATCATTTCGTTTGTGTGAAATATTTTAAAATGCAAGTGTACTTTGCGGCAGTAGATACATTGAAGGAGCGAGTATTTACGACGAAACCTCGACAGAATGGGTTTATATTGTAGAGTTTAGTGATATATGTGAACCCTATAATACTGCTGTACGACACCGGTCGTTTGAAATAATGGACGTCAATGCTCCTGATATTGCCAGATATACGAATGTTGATGAATGATAATACAGCCGGATAGCAATAAAGCACTCTTTTGATACTGTAACGATAAAAGTTACTTAGATTAGTGCTACAAAACATTAAATTACAGTAAATTATAGATAAAACAAGGTTAATAATGTAATTTTCTGTAAATTAAATAAATAATATAATTTGCTGTAAATTTAATAAATAATATAATTTGCTGTAAATTCTGTATACGTGCTTTGTACAATTTCAGCTACTTCTGTATATTGTTGGCAGTATTAATGAGCATAATGTTCTTTTATTTTTTTAGTATATTTTTCTATTTACTGAAAAACTTAAAATATACGAACTTAATTTTGTAAAAAAAGTTGAAATATTTGACGACAATACTAATTTATTGTGAGGCACATTTAAACGCATGTAGCATCAAAAGTATCCATATAAATAATTTAAATCACCCTGTACTTGCTACTCTGCTTCTATAACATACAGAGTATACCAAGGTACGTATTATAGGCTATGTGTGGTCTGGACTTTTGAATTAAAAAATAATATTATTTATTTATTTAATGCTGAATAGCTGCCGTCTCGAGTACAAACGTCAAACGTATTTCCATTTTAAAAAGTACAGTCAAGCGTAGAAAAGAAAAATATGCCGTTAATTTATTATTTCAAAGACGTTATTGAAATGATCACACACCGTACAGTTTGTCTTTTTAACTCTATCTTCACTGGAGGCTGAAAAATTCATTATTTGACAGTGAAAACACTTTCAGCAGAACATAATATTAATCGACGTGAAGGGCCAGTCACCATCAGTCGTCACGCTTTTCTACCTTGTAATTATGGAGATAGCGAGTTGTGTATGCATCCTGTTTGACTTGGTCAATTTTATCCGGATGTGGCCAGCGCATCACCATCTGTGACACTGACTAGAAAAAGACCAAATACTCACGATAATACATTTAATTATAACTTTATTGCTAGAAATGAAATTGACTTTCGTGGACGAAGATTTAGATATGAAAGTATTTTTTTATTCGTCCTCTGAATATGTTTAATAATAAGCAATGACATGCTGGAGTTGCGAAGGGTATCATTAAAGTCGTTATTATAACCGTTTGCAGAAAAAAATGAAATTCGTACCATGTGAAGGGATGCATTTGTAACAAACTCTGTATCTAGTTGTAGAGTGGTTAAGGTTGTATGATTTCCATGATTAATTTTCGATCCGGTTTCAGATTCTTGAACTTTTCTTATACCAACTCTAACTTTTTACTTTCATGGGCTACATCATGCATTTTGCATGATAGTTACCGTAACTCGGTTAGGGTTTGGGGGTCAGTTTAGGGCCAGACTTTGGAGAATCTTGTACAGATCTCTATTATAATTAAGACCTCAATACGAAGTATGTGCTAGTTCAAATCCAATATGATGAAAGTTTTAATATACTCCAGTATAGGATAATGCTCTTCCCTCCTCAATGTCAGTTTTAGAAACAGAAATAGACTGACTTTATAAACAAATATATAAGTAAAATTCTGCATATTTTACACCTTATTTATTTGCTACATGGTTCCTTTAGCAATTTCATTCAAAAAAAGCAGTTCAAAGAAAATTGAAATTTAATGTAGTAAAAAGAAAATTTTATCTATAGCATTCCACCTGTCTGGCTCTAAATATACATTAAGTTATGTCAAAGTAGGAGAAAAATACATTTTTTTCCAAATTTAAATATGGAATTGATATATTATGCTAATTCGCGAACCCTGTATATTTATTTTAGTTTCGCATGCCAGCTAAACGGAAAAAATGTTTTTACAATTTCATTGGAGTTTTTTTTTTTTAAACAAAAAGAGAATAGAAGGAAAAATATGATCAAACTGTCCTGAAGAGATTTATCTTTTGAATACAATTACTGTCTTGTCATTTATTGATGCTGATTTGTTTGCGGGGATATTTTGTTATGGATTCTAGAGGGCGTTTGGATAAATGACACGGGAGGCAATGTGACAGCTCCTGACGAGCTCCGGATCACAAAACGAATTTGATTTATATTTTTGCTTCTCCGTCGTACGTGTTTCAACATTGTACCTGGCTTTATTTTCTCACAGATTGAGAAATAAGGCAACTATTCATTTTTCTCTTGTTTGTTTCTCTTCTTTTTTCATAATTTGGTACCGTACAATATTATTGTGAAAAAAAAAAAAAATCATACTAAAATTTAAATAAAAAAACCTTCAAAAGGTAACATCTTTTACGGAAGTTAGAGCATGCTGGAGCTTTAAAATTTAAGCTACATTGGTTGAAATTTACTCGTTATAGTTTAAGTCCCAAATTTAACAGGGACATTTTCATTGAAATTTATTTCAAATTTACCTTATTTTGTTTTCATTCAAATTTATTCAAAAAATTTTTTTTGGGGTTTTTATTTGAAATTCCATTTTTTAAAATATTATTTTATTATTTTTTTTATTTATTTAAATTCACCCCAAATTTTTTTGGTATAGGAGTATTACTTTGTAATTAAATCACATTAATTTTACCTCATTTTACTCTTTTTTTAGCCAACTTACTTTTTTTTAATTTTTGGATAAAAATACATTTTTTTACAGTATTGAATTGTATTGAGAAATTAATAAAATAAAAAAAAAAAAACTAAATTATAATGAATTACGTAAATGTGATTGTAAATTTAATTTTTTAACAATTATTATTTTGTAAAGTAGGGTAAATTTCATTTCATTTCATTTTATTCCCACAACCTCTTACTGAGGTTTATGGTTTTTCCAAAAGCGGGGTAGGCTTTTCACGAGTTCATCTGTTATTTTTACGAGAGGCATCT